>JAMXBD010003382.1:0-123270 GCA_024138025.1 Combretum micranthum | reverse complement strand
ATAATTTTCAATCCGACCTTCTGTCACAGGAAACTCAAAATTACGAGTCGAAACTATGTTAAATATATATATACCTTATGATTCCCATGTACCGTCTTCTACAACATGTGCAATGGGAACATACGATCGAGACCAAAAAATTAACTATATATGTGAACCGAAAAAAAAAAGATAATAGTTTCAATTATACGATCACTGCTCCTGGCCTTCCCAATCCTGGTCCTCCCACATTTCCACTTGCTTTATCAAGTCCGCCTTCCTCCGGCGAACAGCGAATAGAGATGGTGGGTCATATGGAGGCGGCATTTTGCATGGATGTGTGTAGTAGCTGGCCCCTTAACCAAGGAATCTAGCATAAACTTCTTCTCCAACCCTTGTGCAGTACACACCATGCTCTCCGCGCAAACTTTCCTAGCACCGGCAGGCACGGTAGGCTTAAAGGTCAAAAGCTTAGCGTATTCGGTCAATAGATGAAGCATGTAGTCATATACAAAGTCCATCTTCAAGTCATTTTGGATGAATTTGCTTGCACTTTGTCCAATAGTCTGTGCCTGAAATCATTCATGAACTTAGCTGGTCAAATTCACTAGGCTTTAGTTTACAAATGCTGCTAGGAAGACAATGATAGTATCCCAACTCTGCTTGTGATAGCTAACGATTATAAAAGCTACAAATGGAGATTAAGGAAAATGATTATAAAACCAAAAACCGATTTTCTCATTTTCCATAAACATATATACAGTAATGGTTAACTACAAATATCAAACATCGCTTGTAACTTTCACCTTTTACCATCACTTGCTACTAAAAGCCGCTATTAAATTTAATCTTTCAAAACTACTAATACAAAGTTTGATCATTGTGAAGAAAAATTCCAAAATCATTTTATGGTAGACAAAAACACTGACAACTTGTCACTAAAGCCAATAATAACTGCAACCTCTTAAGATTACTATAATAATATTTAATAATTCAAAAACATCAATTAATGTGAAACAAGAAAAAAAATTAAAAAAACATTTCTCAAAAGTACAAACACTCCCATTAAGTTTAGCATTACCTTTTGTTTGTGTCTGTTTCCCCAGTCAACAGCATATTTTATGGATTTGCACTTGCCAATATCCCGGATAGGCCAATAATGGTGCAATGGCATCAAACCCCTTGTGAAGAAATCATAATAATGGGGTCTCACAAGCAGAGTCATGGAATCACATGCCAATATATACTTCTCACTAACAGACCATGCAGACCCTTCGATGTATATCTTATATCTGTTTAGAGGAAACCAAGGGAGTGCTCATCATTGACAAAATGCACAAGAAACATAATGGGAATATGTTGAGGAATGGATCGAATTCCGGGGATGAAGTATATCCACCAGCCGAGTGTTAGAGGAATTTCTTTTACCTATGAAGGCATTGACTTGCTAAGTCTGATTTCTTGTATCCTTCCTGTGATTCCCTGGTCCAATCCTGCAAGAAATTTTCCATGTTGTCAAAAAGACTGAATGAAATGCAAAAACAAACTCATAAGAAACAATAATTTTTTTCTTAAAAGGTGCACCGATGATTGTGTCTGTATTTCTTTTCAGTAATTACAACAGGTAAGAGAATTCAAACCTATATCATTTTTCTTAAAGTATAGTGTTTATACAAACTGGACTATAATGTTTTATCTATATCTATCATGAATTAATTAAGTATTTCCAATTATTCGTGGACAAATCTAGCTAGGAGCCTAATAAACAGTTGAAATCATGTGTCAATTCAAATAACAGAGGGGATCAGATCATAATGGAAATGAGCCATGTCGTCAAACCTGTTGATAAAGACGGGCATTCCAGTCTTGTGTGTCCGAAGCATTGCATCTCATGAGGTCTTGCCTTGTTTCAGCAATGGTAGGATTGCCTTTCCAATAAGCATATGATTCCCTATCCATCCATTTGACCTTCTTGTTGCCTTCCTTAATTTCCTTGGATAATAATTCCCACGGCTTTATGTTGGTCTCAGGCCTAACATTGTTCACATTATTGCCACACCTTACTTTATAGCAACAACGCGCATTCGGCTAAGGAATAATTTCAAAAAAACAACATTCAATCTTTCATGGTAATGAATAGAAGTAAAGCATCAGATATCTCATTACATTTTTCAAGAAGAATCAGTCAAAGGGCAGGTCGATAAGTTTTTCTTTTTATGCTTTTTTTAACCAGTACTCTGGAGCTCAAAAGCACTCGTATATCTTGTTCTTAGTACCTCAAGCATGTCTCCACTAATTATCAAGTTCGAACACTCGAAATATTTAAATTATAAAAGGTTGTTACACTTCTCAAGCATGTGAATGTGGCTACAATTTAAAACAAGATAAAAATATATATATTCATCTGAATTGTATTTAGGAAAAAAAAAAAGGATTCATAGAATTACATGCCTTGTTTTTACATGAAACCTAACATTGGTTTTGGATTGGAGGAAGTGAATGGAAAGCCACCCAAGGTAATGAAAATGGGCTGAAATTCTTGTGCTTATTAAACCTTTTTTTTTTTTTTTTTTTGGGTGAGAAATAGAAATGATACAAGGGAAGTGGAAGGAAGGTGGAAGCCATTTTCTTTCTCTTCAAATTTGGTGGATATTAAGAAAATGGAAGGAAATGATATGCAAATACAAATTGCACTTATAAAATTACTCTTACTAATATTTTATAAAAATAATATAGAATAATTTTATCTATCACCAACCATATTTCTCTTCTTTTCTTTCATATACTTGGTAAGTTACCAAACATAATAGGAAGATTTTATATTTCTACCTATTTTCATTTCCATTCAGTTCTCCTCTTCAAAAAGTTGTCAAACACAGCATAAATATCAATAACATTTTGATGGATATAGTAATGAAATAGACAGTTTTAGTGATAATTTAAAAACTCTATCTTTATCTAAATTTTATTGGTTTTTATATACACCTGTACATAACAAGTGGCATTTACATAATCACATACCCAAGGAAACTTTTGTTATTTTTTAACAGGAAATTTAACATAAAAAAAAAAAGGTTAAATTCATACCATCCCCAAAAGGACCAATCGGGAAAGACGAGATCCAACGTGGCATTGTCGCCGCAATATGCAAACAAAGGAGGAGGTGACGTGGCGTTGGGCCCACCATACACCTCAGGTCGAACAACAGGCCAGTCAACGCAGTCAAACATGAGATCCAAATCAGGGACTTTCCCAGGGTACCTCCGTAACAACTGTAGGATCCCCCACATCGTAAAAACATCTCTCGTCTGGAAGCCCTTAACATATGTGTCCAAGTAGGCACTGCCGTTAACGATAACCAACCTGAAATTCGCCGTCCGATTTGCCCTTTCCACCATTTCCCTACTGATCCCAGTCTGGGCCCACGGCTTCAGATCCTCGTGGATCCAGCGGAAGTAACGTGGACACGTAGTGGGTTGCTGTGAATGATTGATGTTGTCTTGTAGCTCTTGCTGCGTCGGTAGCGACGTGGTGGGGCATGTTTGGGTGAGGTTGTATGCAGTGCAGTCCAGTGGGGTTTCTAATTTCTTCTGGGGCTTTATGGGAACTTCAGGTTGTTTTCGAGAGGATGTTTGACTCGTTGTAATGTTTGCTGTGGGCTTAGACTGTAGAAGTAGAAAAACACAACTCAAAATAAGTTTGATTATTCAAAAGGGAATGCTAACTAGTATTTCCAAACATGCCTATGAACATTTGGCATGATATTTGAATCGTTAAGTTTGTAACTAGTGACAAGAGAATTTGAATTGTCTTACATTTCAGCATCAACAATTGCCCATCCATGTTCAGGTGAATAACTATTGTCCTATGCTCCGAATAAAGTTATTAAAACGAACAAACCAACTAACTTAGATTGTCCATTTAGATTGAAATGTTCAATCCATTTAAAAAGCAGAGTTCTTAGCCCGACCCTCTTAATTGTTGACTTAAACGGAGCCAACTGCTATATTTGTAAACCGTCAAAACTAAACAACAAAGAGAGAGGCAAAAGTAAATGAATAATTAGCTATTAGCTTATAATCTCATTTTAGATTTTTCTTTTACATTAATTATTAGGACTGCAAATAAATTATGCTACTCAGATATTCAATTTGGCTTGAGCTTATTTCATAAATAAGGATTTATTGAGCTCAAAATAAAAATTTGTTTATTCAAATAAGTCTGAACTTTTGTACAGGTTTGTTAGCAACTCGTTAATAGGTTTGTGATTAGGCATGATGATAGATTCGTGAGCAAATATGTTAACAAATTTGTGAGCAAGCTTATTATATTTTATGATATTAAAAAAGAAGAAGAGGGGCTTGAGCTTAACCTTGATGTTGAGCTCATTAATTTACATGAGCTTATGAGTCAAACCTCAACTTTAGAATTCTTAATGAACTTGAGTTTGAGTTTGAGTTTGAGTTTGCATTTTTCAAATTTAGTAAAAGTTTGGCCTAACACAAGCTTGATAGTCTTTGCTTGACTTATTTTCAACCTATTAACTATAAAATAATTAATATTAGCAAAACACTAGTAAGAGATTTTGATTACTTTTGTATTGGCTTGCTAGTATGGACAAAGTTATATTATATTCCATTTTAAGCTCTATATCTTTATTAGGGAAATTGTCAAATTCAGTACCCAAACTTTATCTAAAAATTCAATCCGATACCAAAACTGTGAAGTAATCAATTTAAGATGTAATTAAACTTTTCGTAGTTATTTTTATTATTTTACTAACATTATTGCTCTATTTTCTGATGTGAGAAAAAAAAAACAATCTATTAGTACTATACGGTGATAGGGAACGCAATCAAGTTTATAATTTTAGGATTAAATTAGAGACCAAACTCAATCAAGCTAATGGTTTTGGATTTAAATATGGCTTGAAATGGCACGTTAAATTTCTTAAATATCTTAACATAGCCTAGCCCATAATACGCCTACTGATTTTAGTATGTAAAACTCAAACCCTTGTTACTGCAGCTCTTTTCGAATCTTGGTAATGTCTATCACTGTTTCTCTTTTGTTGTACTCTTTCTAGGGTTTTCTACTACTAACAATCTGATATTGAGTTTTAGTTAATTGCTAGGTGTATTTCTAAGGTTTCTTCGAGCTAATCTCGTAGCTTCTAACGGTAACAAGTTATCTTAGGCAAAAAAGTGATCCCTTTCTTTATTCTTTTAGGTAACTAGTTTAAATTTGATAATCTAAAAAGTATTATCAATTTAATTTAGCTAATACTAATATCTATATTGATATAGACTTAAATTGCGTTTGAGTTAGACTAGCCTAAAGAATTAATCTTATTAGAATATCATAAACTTAAATTCAATATAATAACTTACTCGAGCTCAAATTCAACTTGGTTGTGGATATATTGTTTGAAGGCCTGTTATTTATCTAAATTGCAATGTAACAACTTGAAGAAAAAATTAACAGGAGTAATAAATTATACTTATGAGCAAGCTAAAAGAAATAAATTTAAAAACTTTTTGTGTAATTCTCTTCATTGCTAAGATTGTAATTAGTATGAAAAATTCGAAAAGTAATAATACTCGAAGATACCCAATAATCCATATTAATTAAAATAACAGGAGTAATAAATTATATAAGAGATTACTTTGATTTTGCAATATCCACATTCATTTCTCATATTTCTCAAGCCCATCATTCAATACTTCATTAGCAATACAAAAAGTAAAATATTTAATAACATTAATAAAATTTACTCACAGTTACCGCCACTGGGGTCGTTTGGAGGAGTCGCATGGAGAAAAACGCGCCGACAAAGAGGAAGAGGAAGATGAAGAACCCAACCGATGATTTAGTATCCTTAAAAGCACCAAAATAACCTCCAGATCCAGACCAAAAATATTTTTGCATTCTCTGCATGGTTTATTTCGATTTCACTCGAACGTTGGAATATTCCTGATGAATGTATAAAAATATGATTGAAGATGAACATATGGGGCTCAAGCTGCTTTTATTTATTATTCTTCTTTTTGTTGTTGTTGGGTAGTTTTAGAAATAGATTAAAAGGGAGAAAATTTTGACGGATTCGTAAAATTTTGTGCAATGGGGTTGGCTGGATTAAGGCAGAGGAGGAGGAGGAGGAGGAGAAATTGACAAAGTTTACTTGTGATTGTAAATTCTAGGATGGTTAAGATTCAAGAAAACGTGTTTAAGAATAGAATAAAACATGGTTTCATGTTTGTGAAGAATAAGTCAAAAGATTAGTTAAAATAGGGCTAAAGTTTAGCATGGCAGATTGAGAGTGTAAAATTAAGAATACAAAATGGTTATAAATCTGTCTATATTAAATGTAAATGTGTGAAAATAGAATTTGTAGAAATACACATTTATATAAATGTATTTTTGGTGCTGTTACGCTAGACGTGTTTCTGGGATCGGTTTTATAACTTTAGAATTAAAATATTTGTTAATGGATATAAGACAAAGAAAAAAAAAACCATTGTTTCATAAACTTGTTAATATTTTTTATTTAATAATTATATAGGCATACTATCTCTTATGTAATCTCAATACGAGAACCTACTTGGGTTAAGCCGAGGACCTACTTGGGTTAAGCCACTGACCTACAACACCTACCATTTTTTCATCCTACTACGTACAACTTTTATACATAACCTACCACACCTACCATATTTTTTAACCTATCACACTTATAACTTTTCAAACAAACCTACAACTTTATGTAAGATCCAACGGTAGATTTTGCATTCTCTCTATAAATCTCCCGTATAAGATTTGACCCAAGTTTTTCCCATTAGGATACTAAATAGGGTCTGTTTTTTCTCTTTCTCTCTCTCTCTCTTTTTCTTTTTTTGGCCATTAATAGGGTTTGTTTGGATTATCTGCTTTTCAACAGTATCTAATTCGATATCTATGTTATATATGTTTCATATCAATATCTAGTATATTCGATTGGCTTATAAGTAAAAATTTTCGTTTTTTATTGGTGTCTATTTTTGAAAAACAGTTTGTTTAAGAATGATAAAAAAGATGAAGTAAAAATGACAAAACCAATAGTTTTCAAAATGCATGTAGTTTTGTAATTGCACAATCATTTTTTGTTGTACAAATATCTTCATTTACATCGTTTATTGATCAACAATAAATGCACAATTGCTCGAATTCAAAAATTAAATTGTTAATATTTTTAGAATTTTAAAATACATATGATATTATGTCATAGTGCCCTTTTTTCCCTTTTAACCTTAGATATTGATTACATGTCATAACATTAGCTCAAATGATCATACAAATTCACTCCAAGAGTTTATCGAGTAAGTTCTCAATAGGGCTATAATGAGTAGGATTTTAATTATTTGCTGCTCTTTTTATGTGTATGGTGTGCTGTTTTACTGTTTATTTATTGTTTATAGCATGATTTGTGTCATTATTGAGTTATTGTAAATTTTAAGAGAACACATAGAGAACGTAGAAAACCACCTTAAAGATTGAATATAAAAGAAAAATTCTTGCAAAGAAGGAGATTATCTTCTACTTCATAACACCTTACGAAAGCTCTTATTTTTAAATTTGAGTAGTTATGCAACTAAATCTTCTAAAAAATGTTTTTAAATCATACTTTACTATTTCATTTTGCTATTTTGCCCTTTGAAGAATAATTTAGAAAGCATTAAAATCCTTTTCGAATTCTCTAAAGGGAAAAATGGTAGGAAACAAAAGGCTTTTTTTTTTTTTTTTTTTTTTGTGTTTTTTAAATTTTAAGATATGAGGTTAGGAAAGATATAGGAGGTTCATTTGCAGCTACCTTAGAGTAAAGTTGAGATAAGAAGCAGCCAAGGGTAGGGGTGTGCATGGTACGATTCGGTTCGGTTTGCATCTCGAACCGAACCGCATCATAATTTATGGTTCGGTTTTTCTTTTAAATTCGAACCTAACTATACGGTTCGGTTCGTAATTTTTTCGAACCGAAAAAAAACGGTCCGGTACAGTTCAGTTTGAGGTTCGAACCATTTTTTCATAAAATAAAAAATATATTCTATCGAAAAAGTTCAATTACATATTTCTCATCACTAATGCAAATATAAACAATAATATTTAAAATTAATCATTTATCAAATAAACATGTAAAACTTATAGGAAGGAAAAGATTTCATCCATTATAAAATTATAACTATGACTAGTTTCATTTTTTTGAATTATCTTGAACTATAATGATATACTAGACTTTATCTCAATATAAGACATAAAATGTAATTCGTTGTATGCTTTTAACTAGCATATTACCAATTACATAAATCAATAAGTAACTAAATAATAGAACTAGATTAATTAGTAAGACAAATGGAAAAGAATATGCAGAGGTTAGAATACTAGAGGTTAAATTCTAAAATCTACCTTACTTATAGAACATAACAATTAAAACATATTATAAAAAATCTAATTTTATTCTATTGAATAACACATATCTAAGTAAAAAAATTTTACAACAATTAATTTTTTTAAGTTAGAATACTATACTTTAAATTCTAAAATCTATCTTACTTATGGATAACATAACAATTGAAACATATTATGAAAAATCTAATTTTATTCTAATGACTAACACATATCTAAGTAAAAAATTTTAAAAACAATTAATTTATTTTAAAAAATTAATTGTTTTTAAAATTTGTGATATAGATATGTACCATTAATAAAACAATTAAGAGTAAAAATAATATGTTTAATTTTTTAATTATAAAACGGTTCGGTTCGGTTTGAACCATACGGTTCATGGTCCCGAACCGAACCGCGAACCGTTTGTTCTTCAATGAACTGAACCGCGAACCGAACCGTTTCAAAAAAGAACCGAATTTCGGTTCGGTTCGGTCTGGTCCGGTTCGGTTCACGGTTCGGTCGGTTTTTTTTTGCCCAGCCCTACTTATAATAGCTTTTATAATTTTTTTCCTTGAAGAATAAAAGACGACCAATATATTGGGAAATTTCTAATGAATAATAGATAAATGGATGGGTCCATAATAAAAAGAAATAAGTGGATTAAAAAAAAAAAATAGGTTTGATTTTTCTATTTGTTCCAAAATGTAGAGAGTGGAGTGAAATGTGAAAGGGTAAAAAAATACATTGTTTATTTGATAATATTACCCATTTCTACTCTAATGCAATTGTTGTTTTATTGTATAAAAAAAATTCTTTGTTTGATTTGTAAAGGTTCTACCATAAAAATTATTTATTACATATAATATGGAATAAATAAATAATCTATAATTCTTCTCTTAATTAAAGAAATTGCTATTCCTTATAATATATATTTTTTTCTTCCAAGAATGCCTCCAATCAGAAATCAAAACAACGTTAGAACAATTACTATTCTTTTCTAATACGCTGAACAAAACATAATTGTTTATATATGTATATATGTTTTTTTTTTTTTTAATTTTCACTTGCTTCAAGTTCCACTTTATATATTTTCACTTTTTATTTAGATTACCAAACAAAACAATTTTTTTTTATTATCTCTTTCCATTTCTATCTATGTAAATTGAAAGGAAAATTTGCGTACATCTTTAAATGTGCTACAAAATATATTAATTAGTTATATAATTGACTTATATTGTGCTACTTTGGAAAGGAGAAAATAAAAAATTGTAGAGATTGAGGGAAACATCTCAATTTTGATTAGAGTTAAAGTTGGATTATATGTATTAGCATTGTTAACTAATCATAAAGACTAACCTTTTTAAATTAAGATGAACAAAATTGTATTATTATAAAAATGAAACTTCTACGGTTTGTCAATCATGCATCCAATTAAGAATCTGACCTAATCCTATTACATTGAGTAAAACTTTAAAAATATTAAAATCCCCAACAGGATCATACAACTTCAAATTTAAGCAACAATCATATAAAAGATGGGTATCGGACCTGAATACGATGCGTAATAATTACAATGGAATAAAAAATTGTGGACATCTAGAAATGCACTGACAAATAATATAATAACATTAATGCACCAATGTAAATTTTGCTGGTGGCTTGTTTGATGAACTAAAACGTGATGGTAGAAGGAACTTCCCGTTTTCAAGTAGTACAACAGGATTGAATGGGACATGTCGGAAAGTGCCAACCTTATATTTTTCAAATACCTCGATAAAGTAAAACCATGGCACGTTAAATAATATGACTATAAAGAGCATCACTTTTCTTTTCATATATATACTTTTTTCTAGAGAAATTATAAAGGTAAGGTAAGGGGAAATTTTTATTAAAGAAAAAGCTGTGATGATACTAGTGATTAGACAAATAATTAGAAAATACTTATAATTATTAAGAATAGTTAGGAAATTAGTAAAATAACATTTCCAATCAAGGATTGAAACAAATGTATGAAGGTTAAAAAAAAAAAAAATTTGAATCAACGAGAGCACATTATATTCATAAATAGATCAATGTAAGATAGTTTTGTAAACTAGATCTGAAAAGGCTTTATTAGAGACAAGATGGTTTCCCAAATAATCCATCTATTCGAGATGGAAAAATCTTGCAAAAGCTTCTATAAACTCTTTCTTTATGATATTTCCAATAAGCACCTATTTTCTATCTTGTCGTACTAACTTTAACCATTCACTAACTTGATCATCTAATTTTTAATATTATGATAGAAGTAAAACTGAATATGATATCTTACTAAGGTACAATTGTATACTCTGGTTACATTTCATAAATTGTTAAATTGTGAAGATATATAAATAACTTAAAATTGTTTATAAAACCCAAAATTAGCAACCGATGTATAATTTTAAAAATCGAGAGAAGGTGACATTATTTTTTAAGAATATGGAATGTCCATTTACAGATTTACATGTAGGAAAAAGGATATTAAAAATGGAAAAGCACAAAAAAAAAATCCAAAACTGAGAACTTTTGACAAATAATTCCAGAAATATCACACTTGAAATCATGTTTTAAAGACACCATTTTTCAACATTATGGAGAAAATCATGTCCTATGTGGCAAAATTTGTAACACCTGCTACTAGAAGTGAGCAAGTGGGTTGTGGCTCGTGGGCCAGCCCGTTTAACCCACTTTGAAAATGGGCTAGGGCTAATAGGTTAGGCCAACATTTTTTAAACCTATTTAAAAGTGATCAATTTTACTTAATTCGTTTAACCCGTGGGTCAAAATGGGCTAGTTAGTGGGTTTAGTGGGTTGGCCCACTATCTTATTTGTATGAAAAAAAAAGTGGGGGAAATAACTATTAATATAGTATTGCTCTTGGGTCTTTCATACTTGAGCTTAAACGTATGTATTAATTGTAACAAAAAATGAAAAATTGATGCATATGCATCATAACATTTTTTTAAGTATATGTTTATTGTTTTAAATAAAAAATCATATCCAATAATTTTTCAAATATTTATTTTAATATAGACGTAATTATAATAATAATAATAATGAAATTAATCATTTATATATTTAGAACCCTGCAAAACTTAATTTTTTTTCCTTTTATACATTTTATTCAATTAGTATCATTAGATTAAATAGGTTAATTTGGCTCGTTTAACACACAAAGATATAGAAGTGGGTTAAATGGCTCAAGAGGATCAAGAAGTAAGCTGGCCTGTCTAACCTAAAGGCTAAAGTGAGCTAGGTTATGTTCAAGAAATTTTGGCTCGATTAACCCGCAAGCCAAAGTGGGCTTGGCCAGATTAACCCGTTTAACCCACTCGCCCACCTTTACCTGCTGCACTTCTTAAATATCCCAAATATAAAGTCACACCAATTTTACTGGCAATTACAATGTGAAAACAAACTACACAACATATACCTAGCACATATCCCATACTCTACAATGTATATACAAAGCCTCAATTCACAAATAAAACAAACTCCAAAAATGTTTATTAATCCATCAATTTACTTGAAAACACGAAGCTCCACAAATGGATAATCACCATTTATCAAAAAAGGACTAGCATGGACTATCAAAATGTTAATATGCTCAATCATCGGTAATAATGTGCACTAGTTTAGAAGACGAAAATTCTATATATATATCAATACTTAACCATGTAAAGGACAAACTACATGTCTATTTATTTATCCTCCTAGTGAAAAATCGCATTATCGAACCAAACTATGACTTTGGCTGAGTATCTAATTGGGTTATTTGTGTGCTCTTATAGTGTGGAGCTAAATGCATTGGTGCTGAATCTAGTCTAACCTGCATAAGACCCACATCCATGTCATTTGTCAGAGCTTGTTGATTTCCTCTTCTCTATGGAGTTGATGGAGTCTGCAAGGTTGCCCAAAAATTCTCACCAAGAGGTGTCTTTTATGAAGTTGAACAAGGCACTGGAGTTTTTGGATCTGCAAATTGATGATCAAGTGTGCACTCATCTATGATATCATGCTGGGTATGCTTAAGGGGTTGCCTCCTACCTTAGCTCTCTTGTTATGGCCTATGATGCCATTTGAGGTTCCTAGGGTGGTAGAAAGTCCTCTTTATCATCAACCGAAGCTGTAGGTTGTGGTAGGTCATCTAATGTGACGCACATGAATTGACCCACCACTCTATTAACTTGCAATGCCTCTAATATGATGCATGTTTGCTCTATACAAGGCAATCGGCGGATGAAGCCATATTACATTACATAAAACACAAGCTAGGAAGATATTATACACGAATCAAGTTTTTTTTTTTTTTTTTTGTTGCAAATTGCTCTTCCCTTAAATTCATATTGCACTCCATCATCTCCTTCTATGATATTTTCATAAAACATGCAATTTTAACCTCCTTCATTTTCAGCTATTGTCCGTCCACTTAGCATATACCATAAGCAAGTCAAGCAATAAAAACAATATTTTTTTTTTTTTTTCAATGACTTCTAAGTAGAAATTGCTTTATAATCACTAATCTCAAATGTGTATTGTCATTAATAACCATGTGTAGCATTCTCGATTAATAATTTCACGTGGAAACTTCAATAACAAGACAATAATTAATGTTTTATTGTTTCTTGTTTTTATAAGTTGTAATGGATAACTATCCTTAACATGTTCACACGATGGACTATAAATGAAAATCAATTGCAATGATTAGTTTAACTCAAACTTTTCCTTGCAAAACAACACCTAGTAAGAATTTAAAATAAAATATCTTCAAACAATACACATGCATGTTACAAAGTCATTTATGCATTACACCAAGCGCTTGCTATGCATTTAATAAAATCTTAATGGATGCTCATAAATTACTAAAACAACAACAGATCATTGCTTGTGTATATTTTGAGTTTTATTTTACAAAAGTAATAGATAAACTTGAATTATAACACAAAAAATAGAAAAGAGAAATAGTTACATTTGGAGTAGCTAGGGTTTGGCTGGTTTGGGTGAATTTCTTCTAAGAAATCAACAAGCAATTGAAGAAAGTGGATATGATTCATGTGATGATGATGAGGTTTTAAGTGAAATTAATGATTTTCATGGAAATGGAGTTGGGAAAATGAAATACCCCAAATCTTTAACTGTCTAAGTTAGAAATAGGTTAATGTAATAGTATAACAGATAGTTAAATATGGTATTGAATTTGAACTTAGTTAGAAATTTATCTTAAACATATTATGATTAGATGATTTCACATAAATTAAATTAGTAAATAGATCTCAATTGAGATTTTAAATGTTTTGCAAAGTCCAAAACCCATGAATTTTAACTATCATTTTCTTAAATCTCCATAATTTTTAAATCATTTACTTATTTAAAAATATCAGTTTCATACCCGAACCCGAATCAAACGTTAAATTTTCATAAATTAAACTTTTCAATTGTATTTTTCTATCAAGTCATAAATTTCTAATATATATGTTCTCAAGTTATTTTCTAACTAATTACAATTTTTAAAATATATATCAGAAAAGTTTAAACTTAATATCTTTATATTTTACTTTTCCTTTCCCTTTCCTTTTTAACCACCTCCCCCCTTCCTTTTTCCTTCTTTTTCTTTCTTCTTCTACATTTCTTCTTTTTCGTTTTCTCTTTTCTTTTCTTCTCTTAAAACCTAAACCTAAATCTCAAATTCAAAAAGATCATAATAGAAATAAAAAATAGAATACAAGTTGGAGGATGGAAATCATGCAAGAAACAACTTGAAGAACTTAGGAGAAGTAGTGGTAAAAAAAGATCAAGATGTTTGGATTGTCTAAAAAGGTTATTTTTGTTATTTTCTTTGTTTTAATTGTTGTTTATGCATGAAAATGTTGAATTGGAACTAGATAGATGTAGATCTTATGATAGAATTGATAAATTAGTAATATATGAACATATATGCTGAAATATGGATATATATATGCATGTGTAGATTATATATTTAACGAAATGATTTGTGGAAATATGATGTAGAAATATATAAATATAATAAGTATTTATAGGATACGATTAGGCGTAGGTATACAAATAACAAGTTGTTTTTATTGATGTATGTTGAAAACAAGTAATTAAAATTAGAGCAAAAGAAAAAGAAAAAACGTAATAAGGTCTCCTTGTGCATCACGGCCATATCACGGCCCATGATAAAAGCAAAAAACAAAATTAATCATGATCAAGAGTGTGAAAAAGACCATAATCTCCTCTGATCAAAATATAAATGATGATAACAGGCGTGATATTTCCTGTGATTGACATCACAGCCTAGATCACAGCCGTGATGAGGGGAGTGATATCCTCTTATCATAATTTTTCCTTTTATCATGGGCATGATGAGGCTAATGATGGGGATCATGGCCCCCATCACGGGTGTGATTTGTTCCTTGGTGGTGTTTTTAATTATATAAAAAAAAGAAAAAAAGGAAGAAGATAAAATAAAATATGGAAGGTATATATAAAATAAACTTAGTTAATAATTCTAAGTTCCACATGACTTAATGAACTTCAATGAGCTAAAATAAATTAGATTGATTAAGTTTAATCAAATTGACTTAGTAAATGAATTAAATGATTAATTCTAATCAACTTGATTAAGATTAAGATAATGTATGTTTAATAACTTATAATTTAGCTTAGCTTAATGTGTAAGCTTAAACTATAAATAGCATAGGGAATATGTTGTTTCAATGTTTGTTGTTAAGAAATGTGGATGTTTTGAAAATGAACGAGGTGATTCTTTTGTAATAAATGACTATGATCAAAGCGAAAAAAAATACTTTGACAGATAATGGAGAACTGTTTGTATCTTGGTAGGGCGATCATCACAGCCATGGTGGGGTGCTTAATTAGTGTTTGACCAAATAAGGTTTTAATAAAAGTTTAACATAAGTGGATAGTTAATTTAATTTCTTATATGAGTTTAATTTCTTGAAACAAGTATAGGTATATAAATTATCTTTTGAAATGACATATGAATCTTTATTTGAATTTGAAAATATAAGGTATGCAGTAATTTACGTGTTGATTGTTAGGATAGCTGTTCAAAATGAATTAAAAATTAAAGATGGACTTAATAATTGAGTCTTGCTTGTGATTGTGCCATTAAATTTGATCCGGACAGCGACAACCTTGTCTGGCATGGGCATGATAATTTAGGCGCTTAGGCCACCTCCGTCATGATGTAATGACATTTATAAGTGGCTCAACGGGTAGCTGATGGGGCAAATGGTATCAGCGTAACGTTTAATTAAGCTTGGGGGCGAAATAACATGTTTTAGTTCACGTTTATGGGACTAGTTGAACTAACTGATGTTATGGATTGAGATTAAGTAAAGAGCGAGTAACAATTGTGAATCCTAGATGAGGCTATTTTGTTGTAAAGTTATATTAGAAGGTATAGGTATTCGAGTTGTCATGCTCTAAGGGTACCCTAATAGCAGCATATAATCCACACATATATACTATTACTAGTTATACTTTTAGAGATGACATATTTTCAAACAAACAATATATTTTAGTTGCATGATAAGAAATGACAAATACATGTAAACCATAATTAGTAAAATAACTGATATCATAAGTCTTGAATATTATAATATTACAGACCATATTCCTATCCCATAAGTCTCCAAATAGATAAATTGATATTTTAGATACTAACTATTTTATAACTAGGAAATGAAAATAAACAACTTATCCCAGACATCCCAAATTCTTCTTAGCTTTTAAATCTTACCGAAGTCATGCTCCTAGAAGGAATGAGCCAAAGCCGTAGAATAAGCTTGAAAGGTCTTTAGGAGTGTAAGTGAAACCACAGACTCAGTGAATAATAAGATATATTACACATCAAGCAAGTTTATTAATAATCATATATAATGCAACAATCAAATGAATGCTCAAATACAAGTCTAGATGATCTAGAATCAAAACATTTTAGAGATTTATGCCCTCTCATTGGGATTGAAGGACTCTGATTTAATAACCCACCTGCTCATGAGAAACTAAACATATAGAAAAATCAACAAATACTCATCTTAGTTATCACTTTTTAGAATATTTTAACTGACTAATTCTTCCATCTCCACTAAATATTAGTAATTTTAAAACGATATCACGAGCGGCGTCCTCCTTAGCCACTTAGTTCCCATGGAACCGACAGATCAAAGAAAATCTTGTATAAAACTATTAGTCTTTTATATAGAAAAATCAAGCATTAATAGACAACAGACATACTAATACGTAGCAGGCTGTCATACTTTTAAATTATGCAATAATGCAGTTCGCGTAATGCATGATTTTTTAAATTAGAAAGCCAATATTTCTTAATTAGGCTTATGGTGATCATACTTTATACACAAATATATGTAATGTCTTTTCTCAAGTCATTAGACAATTTATATTATCATTTTTATTATCTTAATTTGTCAACACAAACAAACAACTCATATCACATACTCAACAGACTTCCACATCAACTATATTATTATTTTTGCATTACATATGTCACTAGTCACAAACACAAATAATGTAATAGATCTGAGTTACTCAGCTGCTCATGATGATCAGCCATCATAGTCTTTAAGAAAATCCACGAACTAATTAGTATTACCTATTGGATGAAATGAATATTCACTAAAAATTATATATATATATATATATATATATCTGTATAAATAATTCCTATTGGTTATCTAAGTGTCTTAAAACCAATTTTATTTTTTTCCTAAGTCTGTAGTCTCTTTTCTAGTTTATCTTATTAATATTATGTCCATTGTGTTTCTCTTGATCTTATTCATGTTTTATTTAATTATTTTTGGGAATTACATTATCTCTATTTATGACTTATCTACATTTTAATTCTTTTACTATCTACTTATATAGAGAAAAATTATATTTGTTACATTTGTTAACCTTATTTGTTTACGCAGGGTAATAATTTATACTATGTATTGGTCATATATCATAATCTAATCTTTTTGTTTAATATGACAAAAGTGTTTCTTATTTGTAACGTTACTAAAATTTAACACTTAACAAGTATTTAAACATACTAGTCTTAGAACATTTATGTATTTACTAAATTTCATGTTTTGTTTTTCTTATATAATATGTATGTATGTATTATAAGTTTCGGATGAAACAAATTTCATCAAGAGCAAAATTTGCATGTACGCCGGCATAAAGTTGCCAGCCTTTATGCACGCACAACTGACCTTCAAGTTTTACATTGAATAATTTATTTTGCGTAACATGTTCCAGTGTCAACTGGCTCGAATGATGCCATCTTACCCATGTAATTGCTAGCTTTTCCCTATACGCCGCCAGCGTACACACTGTTCATCGTATTCTTCATTTTTTTTTCAGTTCGTATTCCATTTTTATTTTACCTTATATGTATTATACTTAGTGTTTTAGCTATTTTTAAGTGTTGTTCTATAGTTGTTAGCTGTTGTAATTGATATAAATATACGTATAACAATTTATAGATGTCACAATATGTACAAATTCTTAGTTTCTATATGTATAACAATTATAATTGGAGTTATGAATAGGTTTTACCTTGTTTGGAGCTGTATTGGAGATGTTAGACCCTCCCCCAGACTTGACACAAACCTAAGTTTAGTATAATCATTTTTTAAGTAATAAACTAAGGATTTACTAATTTGAAATAAGCTTAACTTACCTTAGTTTGTAGCTTCATAAGCTGAGCTTGTACTTGTGTGTTTGTTTGCGGTGTTTACGCTTTTAACTTATGGCTGTTTGTATTTTCATTGTGCAGATAGGGAAAAAGTGGATGTTCAAAGTGTGTTTAAGTGTTTTGTTTCTTTATTTATTAAGGTGATATATTTATTAAAAAAAAAGGTAGTAGCTTCCTGGGAAATTTTCGGCCAAAAAGAAGAGAATTCTCCACAAAATCCCACTTGTTTTTGCATGATTTTTACTGTACTAAATGAGATGTTTATTTGGGAAAATTTGATTGCTTACCAATCCTTCATCTTGACTTTTATCTACCTAATTTGACCCATTCGCTTGAAAATTTCAGCTTGGAGATTTTGGACAATTTCCAACCGTAAATTCCATGGCTTTTCCACCGAATTGTACAGTTAAAATTGAAATTTTATTTAATTAATTAATTATCTTAGTTTTAGGATAGTTTATCAAGCTATACATGTATAAATATGTTAACTATATAGGAGTTTTGTCTAAAAAAAATTATTTAAAGCTTCAACAAATTTTTTAGATTATTTTTTAGTTCAATTTGTAAGTTTAAAGTTTACATAATTAATTATTTTTAGGATTTATCTCACGTGATTAGGGTTTTCTAAACTTAATAGGTTAATTACGTTTTCAATCTCTAAGAGTTTAAGAATTCTGTAACTAGAACAACGATATGATCCAAATCTTTATTCGAGCTCCAGATTATTAGTTATAGATCTGTTTTTATATTCATCACGTATTTAGAACTCTAACGATTCATCTTGAACTTATCGTTTCCTAACTAACAATTTTGTTGATTTATTGTTTTCCAATGATCTTGAAATCTAAGCTTAATTATTTTTATGTATTGAGTTTTTGACACCTGCTACGAAATCTTGTCTTGGATGTCTGCTACTATCTTGGGAACTTCAATTTAGGGTTTAAAGTCATAGATAAGTTCATAACTTACTCGTAGTTTTATTCTACGATTTTTGTCGAGTCATACACTGACCATCTATTTTTATCATTATTTTTCTATTCATTTTACTATGAATAATTCTCGAAGTTTACATGGGTTGCCTATATCAACTCTCTGAGTAACTACTATTACTTAAGACCCCTAGATTCTTAGGATTGTTTCGAAGTGTAAGTGCTCTAGTATTGATTTGTTTATTTTATTTAAAGATAATAAATTGTGTGTGCTTATGTTACTGCATACTAGGCTTTGGATCATTATTTTCTCTTTTCAGGTGTTGACTGTTTGATAATGATGATGGTCATGTGATGATGATGGTTTGGTTAATGAATTCGATGGTTATCTCGAGTATGGGTTGACTCGGGAGAGGCTAGCTGAAGAGAGAAGTGATTTCGGATCGTTGGTATATTTTGTTTTTATTTTCATCTAAGAACTAGATTTATATTTTATAATTTGTAATATTCTTTGAAGGCCTGATGGAGCTTAAGTTTTGTAATTTAAGTTCTTTAAAACTTTGTTGTATCATTGATAAAGGTATCTATACCTGATGGTATGTTTGATTTTTATGAAAGTTGATCTACACCTGTATGAGTGGAAATTAAAAACGTTTTTATAAAGTTTGTTTTCTTGTTACAAATCGAATTATCCTCATAATTTACTTAAACGATTTAAGAATTTAAAATCAGCTAGCAATGTTCGTCACAAACGAATTTGTTTAAGGAAGCTTAAATGTGTAATATATAAGATATTATACGTGTTAGTATATACCTTAATTAAATTTTCGAACATTACAAGAAATGAGGTAATGGTTTTGCTTTTAAGAGAGATTTGGGTAAAAAATGGAGAAGGAGTTTGTGCCATAGCATATGTCGCGATAAATCATGTTTCGAAGAAATGATATCATGTCTGTGTTTGAATTCGTATATTTAAGCCATGATTTCAGTGTAAAATGAAATCATATCTTAAAGCACGATTTCAAGTGCGGTATTTCTATAATTATTTTTTAAATTCTTATTTTTTGTTTTTACCTTTTGTATTTCGAATTTCCTTTTTCCGTAACTTATTTGACAGTTTACATAGCGTATTTATAATTATCTATATAAGAAAAAGTGAATATATTTTTAATTATTAAGATGGCTTATACAAAACTTCCGTTAAGAAAGAAAAACTTTCCCTAAATTTTTTTTAGACCACATAATGAATTCTAGTTAATAACAGCAATATATATAGATATTCATATTCCCAGGGCAGATTATAGATTTTAAGAAAGAATTCATATATAAAATTTAAAATTACAGTTATACTCGTAATTCTTTTAAACATATGTGTTAAGTAAATCATTATATGAATTTGACTCATTATGTGGAAATTATTGTGCAATTAGGAAATTTATCAAGGCTGTCTATGTATTCTTAAAACTTGTTAAAAGCCCAACTTTATATTATAAAAAGTAAAAAAGATTAACAAAGGCTTCGAGAGCAATTGGTAGATGCCGCTGGAGAAGAAACTAATTGCCTATTTGGTTATTATTTTGGCATTGTTTTCAAGCTGAATCATATTAAATTGATATTAAATTGATATAGATATGATATCGATAAAAAATTAATAATTTTACTTATATAATCAAATCAAATCGATACTAATATGATATAGATAAAAATTTGATAATTTAAATTTGTCCTAAACTGATAAATAAGAATCACAGTTTTTTTTTTTTTAAGGAGGATAAAAAATGTGGGTTCCATATTTTTATGAAATATTAATTAAATTAAAAAAAAAAAGTAAAAGTGCCCACTTTTTGCGTTCTCGGTTGTAAAGCTTAAATTTAAAATATTCTTTCAAAAACTTATCTCGTTGCTAAAAACCAAAAAAAAAAGATTTTTGGTATCGGCGCGGAAGTGAAGTAGTTTCAATTTAATTATTAATATATTGATTTTTTTTATTAGTTTGTAAGTGGGTATCTTGGAAAATTTTGAGATATGTAAATGAAAATATTAGTTTCCTGACTGATAAACCATTTAATAGTTGTAACATGCAATTTTTAGGGGAAAGAAAAAGAAAAAAAATTATAGGTTTATATAATATTTTAATAGGAAAATACTTAAAAAGAGAGCCGTCATAACTGGCCCTTTTTCAACGTTATTCGTACACTTTTTATCAAAAATACCCTAAATATTAAAGCACATCATATTCCTGGTGATTCGAACGCGCAAGTCTCTCATTCCAACTTTACCTTCTCTTAGCTAAACTTTTTGACAATTTTTCCTTGACAATATGAGCCATGTCCTAGCTTAAGCCCTAAGGAGTTTACTGTTCCACAACCCATCTTCCTCCTCCTCCCCCCCCGCCCCCTCCTCCTCCTCCTCCTCTGCTTTAAGCTCATGAACTCCACTTCACATAAAACAAAGAAACAGATCAAAACCATCCATCTTTATTCCATTTCCGAAAATACCCACCGAAAGGAAAAGGGCTTGATCCTTTATGCTCATCTCATCAAATCATTTTTTACTACTGCCTTAAACAATGGTGGAGAACAGTAGCAATAGCAATTCTATGCAGAGGTTGAAAAGGTATGTTTCGTTTGGATCTGGGGGTCATTTTGGTAATTTCAAGGACACTAGATCATTGTCATGTTCTGCTTCTCCTCCTCCTCCTTGTCGGCGCGTTTGTCTCCACGCGGCTCTCAAAACTACACCCACAGCTGTAAGTGTGTGTGTGTATATTTTATTTTGTATTTTATTAATGTTGATGAATGTTATGCTTTTTGCATGCTGAAAGCTCAGGATCTACTTATTAATTAATTGATTAATTTATGTATATATTAAATTATTGTTATAATATTTAAATATAAACTGTTATTTAACATTTTTGTTAGAGAGTGCTTCAGAGCAACCAGATAATATTTTTAAGATGATTCCTATTTTTTATGAGAATTTAGTTATCTAGTTTTAGAAGTTTAACTGCTGGAGTTCCACACACACACCCCCCAACAACAACCCCCCCCCTCTCTCTTTGTTTTGGGTTAAGATTCTACTCTAGTTAGTTGAAACAATGGCATTATTCTCAAATTTGGGAATATTTGGTTCTGGGTTCTATTAATCAGGCAATAAAAAAGGATAATACAAGGAAAATATGATTTATATCTCAGAAATGTATAAGTTTTAAGGCAATATGAAAATGTTGGCATCTTTAAAGGCCAAGAAAAAATAAAAATAAAAGCAATATCCGGAACTATATAGTGAGATATGTGAACTTTGAAACTGGTTAATTAGTATTTTAATTTTATAATAGTAGGTTAATTTACTACTTAATTTTTTTTTGAAATTAATGAATTTACTGCTGAAAGGAATTTGATGGAGGAATTATTGTTCTTTTAGTACTAAATTAATTAATTTTTAAATTTAGATATTTAATTACATATTTTATTAAAATAAAAAAAATGAAATTACAGTGCAAGGAGGAGTCAAGGAGGAGTCGGCCTTTTATATGGAATGAGAAAAAAAAATTAGAAATATTTGTGCATTGGTTAAAAAAAAAAAAGGAAAAATTGGCTTGGCACTGCACATTTCGGGGGCTATATGTCTTAGTTATTGGAAAATTTAGAATATGTTGTGAATTTAATATTCTATGTATTCATTTCTTTAGTTAAAGAGTATGTAAGTCCATCTATTTTTCTCAGGAGTTAACTGCACATTTCCTCTCAACTTTAGAATGTGAT
The DNA here is from genome assembly GCA_024138025.1 of Combretum micranthum. Lineage (NCBI taxonomy): Eukaryota > Viridiplantae > Streptophyta > Magnoliopsida > Myrtales > Combretaceae > Combretum > Combretum micranthum. Next base: position 100,432 of record JAMXBD010003382.1, on the reverse strand, counting down.
GTGATCATCTTGAGTGGATTGATGAATAAGTGAGTAATTAATGCGGTAATTTTTTGACATAAATGATAGTGAATAAATTGTATATAAAAACGTTTGCCGTTCCAATATTAAATAAAGAACAACTTTTTGGTATTTTTGCATTTGAATTTTAAAATGTAATTAATGTTAAAAGATAAATAATAATAATAATAATACATATGAAAAAGTTCGACATTTATGGTAACGATATCTCTAATACAAAATAAGAACATATAACATGTTGAAATTGAAACTCAGAATATAGAATCATAGAAAATTCTACTATGAATTTCTTTAGTTTTTTTTGCAACCATAATTAAATTTTTAATTTTTTCTTATTTATTTTATAATCAATTTAATGCTTATATGATAGGTAAGTAAAATATTTACATAAAACTTGAAAGTTTTATAAAATTGGTGTATCGATACAGTGAGAGTTACACACCAATAGAGCCTAGTGAGGCTTCTTCTATAGAGATGCCACCCATATGTGGTAGTACTCTTATAGAGTGTGCCAAATAAACATATGAAATTATATACGGTATCGTATATATATCGTTTGTAAATCTATTTATTTATATGATATATTTTTAATAGAGGGTGTTGTCATGAACTATTTATTTATTTTTCCCTATTTTGAGATCTATTTCTAAGTTTTTAATGAAGGGATTAAAATTCTTGCGAGACCCATATTAAAATCTAAAATCAGCTAGGCTTAAATGTGTTATGGAGGACACGACAAAGACATGCGCCGTAGATGACAGGTATCTATATCTAACAAAGGGACCGGCAATTTTCGTAGGAAGACGCGTGCCCTTTCACATGTAATTGTTAACTCACCCTCTGGATTCTTCCTTTGACTTCTCCTCTATCTCCTTTTGTAATGTTCCCAATCCATAATTTATTCTCCATTTTATATATGCTATCCATACACTTTATTCCTTTACCCCATTCTAATTGGAAAAAAAAAAAAAAAAAGGAGGTTAAGAATGTTGAGTTCTTAATGTTTAATTTTTTTTTCTTTTTAGTTTAAACCGTCAATATTTTTTACATTTTACAACAGAGGAATTTCATCACGAAACGTGAGAATGATCTGAAATGGAATCACAATTTTGGGTTCTATTCCCAGTTTATATTTTGGTTGCACTTTTAAAAACCGAAATCATGATTCTCGAGACCATTCTAGCTATGAGGAGAGATTCGATTTCGCCTTTAAGAAGGCAGAATCACAATTCCATTACTTCCTCATAAATGATTATCATTAAATTACTTTTTTCATTATCCTCTTACTTATTTATTATTTACATTAATTACTTTAGATATTTCTCACAAATAACATATTAATTTCATTTCATTATATGATATATTCAAAGAAAGAAATGGATTCATCATTTGACCTCCTATTTCGTTCCGTTCCATTCCCTTCCTCCTATTTCAATGCATTCTATTCCAAATGCAAAATTAACTTGTATATAAAACATTTAAAGGAAATAAAAAAAAAATGTTGCAAAATCTCAAAAACCCTATTTAAAGCCTTTGGATGCCACTCTAAGGAGAGGAGGGCTTACCACCACCAAAATTTATATTATTAATCTTGCATTATAAATATTACAGTTAGACTTGAATACGGTCGGTTCCAAACGATGAACCAGCCATGCCCGCTCAAAGGGTCAGTTCCACTTGTCTAATTAATATTGTTAGCAACTTTTCCTTGTCACCTACCCTCTAGACATTGAAAAAAGAATCAATAGTACTAATATGCCACATATACGAATGAGTAGCAGGTAAATACTGATATATTTTAAATAAATGATGACAGTAAGGTATAATTGTTAATTTTATCAATAGTTATAAGCAACTCATCGAAACATGTTATTGAAACCTTTCTTATAGGGATTTAGATGGTTTAGATTTCTCCTTTGACTCTTGTGTAGGTCTAACCTTCCTCTAGGCTTGCTTAAACTTTCTGATCACACTAACGTGCCCATATTGATGATTTCCAGCATTGATATTTAAAAAAGATTGAAAAAAAAAAGGGATTTAAAAACTAGTATGACTCTCGAATGCTGTTTATTAGACTTAATTTTATGCTGATAACAAGTAAACTTGCATAAAGATCAAAATCAACAACAACTGTGGTAGGAATCGTTTGTCTATTGTTACCTTTTTAATCTTTTATTGTCTTATATAATTGAATGAATTATTATAAACAAATAGAAGTTGATACATAAAGTGCTAGTGGATTCGACGAGAGTCCCCCTTATAGAATATAGAAAACATTCATGACCTTATAGAAAAATTAAAAACAAATACATGGAACATTATAACTTTAAATACAAAAGTAAATGTTGGGGGACTCAATGTATATCTTTTTTTCATTTTGAATTACATGATCATATATAAAAATATAAAATCTTCTCATCTTCCCACATTCAATTGCTTAAATAATGCTTCACATATGCACAATGGAGGTTTTGACACAATTCCTAGCACTATATACTAAGACACTTTCTTTTTAAGATTTTTCACCATTGTTTTAAGATATTAGTGAAATCTTGAGTTAAAAAGTTTTTTCAATTTTTTTTTTTTTAACAAAATTGGAATAAACCAATAAGGTATTTAACGACACCTGCAATCTTCTTTTGCATCTAAGCACCTTAAAATGAAGAATTTCTGATAAAGTAAAAGTGTTTCCGAGAATGTGTATAGAGGTATTTGATAGTTGATGTGGTTCCTTGTGATGAATATCTTACTTTTTTAGGGTTTTCTCTCTGTTTTTTTTTTTTTGGGGGGAGGGGGGGGTGGGAATGTCGATAGATAAAATAGCAAAAAAAAGAAGCAGAAACCAAAGGTCCAAAAAAATTAGAATAAACCTCTTTAATAATAAATAAATAATATTTGAGGTATTAAATGTACTTAGGGATTTAAAATGAATAACAAAGATGTCCTTAAGGAAAAGGTTTTTGAAAAATTGATATAGCATGTAAGATATCAAAAGCTATCCTTACCATTAAACGATACTTTAAATTTTTATCATTGTAGTGGGTTCTTTGTGAAGGATATTCTTTCATTTCTTTTTTCAATTTTTTAATAATTATCAAATTTCACCAATAGAAATATAAATATATAATATTTATGGTGTTAGTTGATGCTAGTCTCTGGAACCGTTAATGTTAGACCTCAAATATAGTATGGAAGACTTTTAAGGAGAAAAAGTCTTTGAAAAACTAACATGGATGTGGTCCTTACCATTATATCTGTTCTGTTCATATTAGATATGACTTTGATAAATAGTGTGAAAATATATATATATATATATATATATATATATAAAATAAGAAATTGGTTAACTGAAAAAAAAATGAAAAAACCTTAACAGCAAGGTAACAATAGTTGGGATGTTATTGATAGTAGTGGCCGATTGCCATAGTACACATGAATGAAAAGATACCACATATGAAGAAAGTAGCACATTTTGATTTAGAATAGTACATATGGATGAAAGTATGACATTTAAACTAGAACATCACATATAGCTAAGGTAGCACGTATGAAGGAAAGTTGGTATCGTGACCTGTGACTTAAAAAGAATGTTGCTGATGCTTGCTTTTATAAAATTTAAACAATAGGCCCATTAAAAATTTTTCAAAATCGATCCTTTTCTAGATCTCAAAATTGAATGCTCAAAATTTTCTTTGTCAGCTTAATCCCCTATTCAATTATTAACTTATTTTTTTATTTTTTGGGGTCTTTATCTTCAAAGTCCATTATTTCTTTAACTTTCCACATAGTCCGTGACTCCATGTCCCAGGCTGACATTTGATTTGTCTTTTTCTGCCCAGTTTATTGTCGGTAATACATCATCAAAGCCCATAGCAAACATAGCAACAAGTCAAATATACCCTCAAAAGCCCCCCATAATTCCCAAAAAGCCCCGGAAGAGTATAGAAACCCCACCGAACTGCACTGCATTCAACCTCACCCGATCATGCCCCTCCACGTCATCACCATCACAGCAAGAACTAGAAGAAAACATGGACGAATCAGAACCAGCCATGTGCCCGGACTACTTCCGTTGGATCCACGAGGACCTGAGGCCGTGGGCCCAGACAGGGATCAGTAGGGACATGGTGAAAAGAGCAAAACGGACAGCAAATTTCAAGTTAGTTATTATTAATGGTAGTGCTTACGTGGAGACATATGTTAAGGGGTTCCAGACGAGAGATGTTTTTACCCTGTGGGGGATCCTACAGTTGTTACGAAAGTACCCAGGGAAAGTACCTGATTTGGAGCTCATGTTTGACTGCGTTGACTGGCCTGTTATTAATGCCCGGTTCTACCGTGGGCCCAATGCCACTTCACCACCTCCTTTGTTTAGGTACTGCCGCGATGATGCCACGTTGGACGTCGTCTTCCCGGATTGGTCCTTCTGGGGATGGTATGATCTAAATTTTCAATATTTAAATTCTTTAGATTCTTTGAATATCTTGTCACATTATTATGAATTCATTTTTTTTTTTTAATAATCTCAACTATTGGTTACACCTGATGGTATTTTATTCACTCTTAATTTTTTCATTATTCATAACCATAGGAGGAATTTTTTTTTTATCTCCTTATTAAAAAATTGTTGTTTACACCAAGAAAATGGATCTCCTCGTTACTGTGTCAATTTCCATCAGTTACTACCATGTCACAATTTATATCACTGAACAAGATAATCTCAATCATTGATTCGTAAATTGATGGGAATTAAAAAAAAAAGTAATTGGATGGATCGGAGCATTGTTATTATCATTCCTAGAAAGTAACATGTGGCAATAATGTGAACAATGAAGGCCTGAGATCAACATAAAGCCATGGAATTTATTATCCAAGGAACTTAAGGAAGGCAACAAGAAGGTCAAGTGGATTGATAGGGAAGCTTATGCATATTGGAAGGGCAATCCTTCTGTAGCTGCAACAAGGCAAGACCTCATGCAATGTAATGTTTCGGAGACCCAAGACTGGGGTGCCCGTGTTTATGCACAGGTTTGATCAATGCTGTTCTTTTTTTGCCATGATCGTCAGTTTTCTTTTTCCTTCATACTCAGCTAATTGAACAGGGAAAATTTCTGGCAGGATTGGCTCCGTGAAATACAGGAAGGATACAAGCAATCAGATTTAGCAAGTCAATGCATCCATAGGTAGATTTACGCCCGTAACATTCTTCTGCAGCTTATAATAGCTGCAGATTAATGCTCCCATTGATTCTGATTGAGTGACCTTTTGGTTTCTCTTATGTATCTTGCTCCTTTGTCACTGATGATTCTCTGCTGCTTTTGAACAGATATAAAATATACATTGAAGGGTCTGCATGGTCTGTTAGCGAGAAGTATATATTGGCATGTGATTCCATGACCCTAATTGTGAATCCCCACTATTATGATTTCTTCACAAGGGGTTTGATGCCGGTGCATCATTACTGGCCTATTCGAGATAGCGGCAAGTGCAAATCCTTAAAATTTGCTGTGGAATGGGGAAACAGCCACAAGAAGAAGGTAACAATAATAGCATCCCTCTGCTTAGCAACTAAATATTGAAAACATTTGCTAAAACATACGCTTAGCAAGGAGCAAATACCGTCTGAATATGCGAAAGAGTCCCATATCTGACTGTTTTCCTGGCGAACAAGAAAAGAAAAACGTCGACGAGTGATGAATTTGTGAATGATTTCAGGCACAGGCTATTGGACAATCTGCAAGCAGTTTCATCCAAGATGAACTGAGCATGGACTTAGTATATGACTACATGCTTCATCTATTGACTGAATATGCTAAGCTCTTGACCTTTAAACCTGCTGTGCCTGCCGGTGCTAGAAAACTTTGTGCCGAGAGCATGGTGTGTGATGCACAAGGATTGGAGAAGAAGTTTATGCTAGAATCCTTGGTTAAAGGGCCAGCTAATACACATCCATGCAAAATGCCGCCTCCCTATGACCCGGCGTCTCTATTTGCGATTCGCCGGAGAAAGATGAGCTCGATCAGGCGAGTGGAAATGTGGGAGGACAAGTACTGGCAAAGCCAGAAGCAGTGATAGATAGCAGGATTGGTGATTTTTTTTTTTTTTTTTGAACTTGTATTATTTTGGTCTCATTATATGTTTCCATCCATAAATTATAGAAAGGAAAGAGATAGGATTCATAAATTATATAATTTATTTTTATATAGTAAATCCTATATATATATATATATATATATATAAACCCAACAAGAGTTTTAGGCACATGTCAAAGTCAACAAAATTTATTACTAATACTAGCACGCCGCAGAGATGAAAATAACAGGGTTAATATTACGAATACTACCTGAATTTTATTTAAATATTTAATTAATTATCTAAATTTTTATTTAGTTTATTTACTATTTAGGTCAACTTCGTGGCCAAAAACACTATCTCAACTAACTCGGTGACCTTCGTTAGCACAATTGGCTTTAAAAACCAATAGTGTTTTAACAAGTGTTTAGATATATAATCTAATTCTTTTTAATACTTTATAACTTTCAATTTTATATGTAAAAAGAAAATAACGTAATTAAAATCTTACCAAATAAAACCAAAAAAAAAAAAAAAAAGCTAACACAAGTATATTAGGTCAATTGCGAGAGTGCACTGGTCTACTTTTTCCTTCATGGATTCAAGTTGAACTTGGTTGAAATAAGTCATAGATGGATATCTAAATGATGAGTCTCAAACACCGGTGGTGTGGGGCATGGACCTCTAGCAAACTAGTTACCAAAAAGAATCAAACTTAGGTTCAGTGGACACTATGTGAAGGTTGTTGGTGTTGTCTATGGTGATGGTTGTTTGCGGTGGCTATGAGTCTTTATATGTGGTCTTAAAGAGTGGTGTTTATGGAGTGTTTGACACAATCGATGTGTTTATAAGGGTTTAGCTTAGGTAGTTGTTTGGATGACACATTGGCTAGTGCGTGGAGATTGAGGGAGATGGTGAGGATGACACGATGGCTAGTGGTGGTGTGGATAGAGAGACATTAGAGTGGGAAAGGAGAGTGGAGAAGATGATGAGTTGTAGATGGTGCATGGAGATTGAAGGAGATGGTGAAGATGACATGGTGGCTGGTGGTGACGTAGATACAGAGATTAGAGAGAGAAAGGAGGGTGAAGAAGATGATGAGTAGGTGGATGGTGTTTAGAGATTGAGGGAGATGGTGAGGATTAAACAGTGGTTGGTGGTTGTGTAGATAGAGAGAGAAAGGAGGGTGGAGAAGATGATGAGCAAGTGGATGGTGCATAGAGATCAAGGAGATGGTGAGGATGACACGGTTAAGCATAAGCATGGTTCTGGAACCGAACCGAATCGAATAAGAATTGTTAGTTTCGAGTCTTGAAAATAAGGAACTGGAACTGGAACAGTCTCCCACTGTTTCGGTCTGATTCTATGGAATTGGCGATTCCCGATTCTGGTTTTGGAACCATGAAACTACCTTTTTTTTTTCAAGTAAAAATAAAAAAAAATTGTATTTTATTTATTAATAATATAAATTTTAAATTCAAAATAATTAATTATTGGGTGTGAAAGTATTAAATTATTTAATCAAAATTTTTAAAAATTTATTTAGAATGTGCATTTATTTATATATAAACACAATTAATATCAATTGTGGTTAGTAATATGAGATCGCAAAATACTTAGAGGAGAATAAAAAAATTACAATACAAAAAATAGTCTCATGTTATTAAGAAAATGAATTTTGCTTTTAGTAGAAATTTATATAAATTAAATTATATATTTTTTAAGTTATATTTATTTGTGTTGTTAATAATAACGCATTTAATATGGTAAATACGTAATAAATTTTGATATTCATATGGAATAGTGTAAATATTAATATTATATATCTAATAAAATGTTTTAAAACTTTTTTCTCTCATTTTCTTATTTTTTAATGGTATCAGTTGAAACCGTTAATTCCAACCGGTTCTAGGTTATAAAATCGCTTAGGAACAGAAAAATCGACAATTCCTTAGCCAGTCTTGGAACCGACCAAGCGATCTTATTTTGGTTTGGTTCCCAGTTTGGAACTAAACGGTACCTACGTTTAGACATGATGACTAGTGATGGTGTAGATAAAGAGAGATTAGAGAGAGAAAAGAAGGTAAAGAAGATAATGAGTTAATTCGATGGTGAAGATAATGAGTCAACTCGGGTTGTTTATGAGAGAAGGAGGTTTTTTTTTTCTAAATATATTAATAAGCAGCAATCCAATTGACATTTTATTTGATAGCAAGCACATATGCCATGCAATTATTGGTCATTAAAGCCATCTATGCTAATAGAGGTAACAGAGTTAGTCGAGGTAATGTTTTCGGACGCGAAAAGTCGATCTAGGTAGTAAATTAATTATCTAATAAAAGTTTAGACAGTTAATTGAATATTTAGGTAAAGTTCAGATTGTGTTTGCAACATTAGCTTAAAATAAAACAAGCCCGTTTACAAACTACTCAAACTGGCCCCGATTTTTATCTAAATTGTGACAAAGTTGACTTTGATTGGAGAATAAATAAGTTGTGATCAAGCTTGTGCTATTTGAATAATTTATCAAGTTAAACTTGAGTTTTATATTGTTTAGTTCAATCAGTTTATAAGCTTAATCGACGTCAAGTTGTAAGCATAAATTTTAGGGTCTGTTTGGCTAGCTTCTTTAGGCAGATACAGACATTTTTTTCAAACTTTTTTCTAATAAATTTTTTATTGAGAAATAAATGCAAATAAAAAAGTTGGCAGTTCTCATGGAAAGATCAAATATAGATAAAATATAAATGTAAATTAGATATATTTACACATATTGTTTTGATACAAATACAGATATAGATAAAAAACAGACCATTTAAACAGACTCTATTAATACTATTTTAGTTATAATTAAAAATATTCTTTTAATAAATCTATAAAAAAACTTAATCGAGTTAAATTCGAGATTTAAATTTCAAGTTGAACTTAAGTTGTTAATGACTTTATAGCTTAGTGATGTCACTACTGAACTCTTAAAATGTATCAAGTTCGAATCTTTTTTTTTTTTTTTTTGTTGTAATGAAAGAAAAAAGAAACTTGACGATTCAATACTAATCTGCCTCAACTAGACTTAATTGCATTCCTAAACTCAATATAGGCACTAACAATGATAGCGAAATAAATACCCATTTGGGTTTAGATAAATGCAGGGAAAAAAAACATCAGCCAAAATCCAGATGAGATATACTATTATCCCTCGTTAAACATATTATCTTAATTCTTACCTAAGCACTCGCTTTTGATAAGGCGCATACTTGAGCTTGTGCTCGGTAAAATATATATTTAAGGCCCCGGATTTACCCTTGTATTTAAAATAGGCAAACCCAGTTCCCCAACCACATATAATCTGCAGTATTATATGTAAGGTTGTAATCCAGGATCAATTTGGATAGTTATTTGCCTCAATGTTTTATAAGAATAAACTTTATTACTAATAGTATATAATACAACCATATATATATACATACATACACACATACATTACAAACAAGGCTCGTAAACAAGCCATTTACAAAACAATCAAAAGATAACAAAAACCCTATTAACTAATACATAAGTTTTCAAAGCATATATGTACATGTAACTATTCTATTACATAAGGGTTTTCAACGTCAAGGTCGTCTCTACTCCTCCCAATCATCTAAGAACTCCTCAAAATCCGATCCAAATCCCATACTCGTATAGAATTCATCATCCATACCTGAAAAAGATAAAATATGAGCCAGAGGCCCAGTACACAGTAACAAAAACAAATGCGTAATGGCTCACACGATCTTAACTATAATGCAATGTGACAACATTCATTTATTAGATAGTCTTTATTAGTCAAATATCACTGGAGTATTCAAACTCTCCGAACAATAAGGATATTTGGGGGTCCTGAGTAACGATCACGATGCTCAGGAGGTTGATATAAGCAGCTCGGATACTTATATCTCCTAAATGATATATCCATAAAAGAGAAAAATACTTCATCTAGGGTTAACAGCCGTTACACAACTTCACTTATCTTAGTTCATAACATCACTTTCGTCCAACTGTTCCCATAAACATTTGAACTAAATCATATTATTTTCATTCTAAGCTTAAGCAAACGTTACACCGATACCATTTTTCCCATCAGTTACCCGCCGTACCACTTAGGAAAGTCTTATCAAAAGAGAGGGGTGGCCTAAGCGCCTAATCTACCATGCCCCCAATCTGAGCAAGGTGCTCTCCCCGAACCGGATACCGATCTGCCATCTAGGCCAGATACGGATTTAAATAGCTTAAGAGACATCCAATTCAAACAAGGATTTAAGTTTTTCTATATTAAAATTTATTAAAGATATGCCTATCCTAAGCAAAGAACAAACACGTTACTGCGTACCTGTACTAGCTCGAGAATCAATGGGAATAACCGAAAGGGATCACTCACTGTAAAAGAAATAATTACAAACTCACACTTAGTTCTAGTATAGATATTCATCAAATCTCAAGTATAATCATCCAAAGAAATTCAAATAAATCATTACAACATCATCACATAGCATTTAGATATCATATATTATCATACAATACTAACAAATACTTAAACGATCATTCATCAAGCTTGGGAGAACTTTTAACAACCAATTATAAGTTTTAGACTTTGTTTGAAAAGTGTATCAGTTGAAAAGAACTAAAATTTAAGCATTGTTACTCTTAAAATTTGTGAAAATTAAAACATAAAAGTTATAGATCTCTTTTTCTTTCCAACGCAATTTGAATCACCTCAATCGAGGTCGGATGAAAAGTTATGACTAATTTACAAAACAGCGTCGCAACAGGGAAAAATATCCGAGCGCGAAACGCCTTAGCAAACGGGGCCGTTTGGGAGACCGTTTGCACTCAGGGAAAATGAAATTTTGATCCGAGACCGCAACACCCTTGCAAACGGGGCCGTTTGGGAGGCCGTTTGCTCTCAGGGAAAATGAAATTTTGATCCGCGAGCGCAACACCCTTGCAAACGGGGCCGTTTGTTGGCCGTTTGCTCCAAATGGGGCCGTTTGCACCAGCGTTTGACAGTTTACGAAATTTTTTTTCAAACTTTAACACTTTTAACTTACTTTTCTCAACTCCTAATATGTCCTAAACCTTATACAAACTTCATACAACACTTCTTATACATTTAACAACATAAAACAAGAGTGATTTCCACTCCTCAACTTCAAACAAGTCCAAACACTACTCTACATAAATCAAACACTTCTTCATCAACTTTCACCAACCCTAGTACACTTCAAACAATTCTAATACTTATCATACTTCAATACTTCAATTCTAAACCACATGAGGGCCTTCTACAACCTATCTACAACAACTCAAGCATTCTAAAGCTTTCCTAACAACTCTAAAACATTCAACAAGAATTTAGCATACCAACTACTTATATTACACCACATATGCATATTTCATGAATTAAGAGGAAAATAAAGCATCTCAAACATCAAATAAACTTACCTCAATATATCTATAAGGCTTGGGGAAGGATTTTGGGTGTTGAGTCCAAGAAAACTTGTTTTGGGTCTTGAAAATTTTTGGCCTTCTTGAGTTACGAATTTTCTTTTTTTCCTTGCTCTGTTTTGGAGAGTCTAATGATACAATTAACTTTTGTGTTTATCTTAATATTGTTGACTTTTAAGGAGGCAGATTTGGAGAAGGCTTGGGCCTTATTTGGGCTTGGAGTTGGACTTAATTTGGGCTTAAGAGGCTTAAAAAAAAAAATCTGCTAAGTGTGAGATCTAAATTAGGCCTAAAACAAGTTTAAATCCAACACATATAATTCATTACAATAACAATTAACACTAACATGATAATTTCTAACATGAATAAACTATCAACCTAGATATATTTACCATAACATATTATCTAATCACATATGTTATAACACACCCAACATTACAAACACACTAATCCACTCAAACACATACACACATATAATTATCAAATTTAGCATGCATTAATATATATGTTAAAATTATGGCTATTTCACTCTTCCCTCCTTCAAGAAGTTTCGTCCTCGAAACTTACCTCAATCATGATTCAAATAACTCGGGATACTTCTGTCTCATCATATTCTCAACTTCCCAAACCGCTTCATGCTCGGATTGGTTACTCCATTGAACCTTTACCATAGGGATTATCTTGTTCCTTAACACTTTATCCATACTCCCCAAAATCTTGATAGGCTTTTCCTCTATGGTCAGATCAGGTCGAATTTCTGGCTGATTTGTGTCAATAACAGTATCTGGATCTGATATGCACTTCCTCAACTGTGAAACATGGAATACATTGTGTACTCCGATAAATTTGGTGGCAATGCTAACCGGTATGCTAATGGTCCAATTCTTTCCAAGATTTCAAAAGGACCTATGTATCTCGGATTCAATTTTCCTCTAACACCGAATCTGATTATTCCTTTGGTTGGAGAGACTCTAAGAAAAACATGATCTCCAACTTCAAATTCCAACTGTCTTCTCTTATCCGCATAACTTTTGTATCGGTCTTGTGCAACTTTTAATCTTTGCTTAATGAGTTGAATCTTGTCTATTGCCTGTTGAATCAATTCTGGACCAATTAGAGCTTTCTCACCTACTTCATCCCAGTGGAGTGGTGATCGACATTTTCTTCCATATAGTGCTTCATATGGAGCCATTTATATTGCCGACTGATAACTGTTATTGTAAGCAAATTCGACTAGAGGCAAATAATCATCCCAATTTCTTCCAAAATCCAAGGCACAAGCTCTAAGCATATCTTCTAATATCTGTATTGTCCTCTCGGATTGCCCGTCAGTTTGAGGATGAAAAGCAGTACTGAACTGAAGCTGGGTACCAAGTGCTATGTGTAAGCTCTTCCAAAATCTACTAACAAATCTCGTATCTTGATCTGAAGTGATTGTTCTTGGTATACCGTGAAGCCTTACGATTTCCTTGATATACACATGTGCCATTTTCTCTAAGAAATCCCCAACTCGTAAAGGTATGAAATGAGCCGACTTCGTTAATCTGTCCACAATTACCCATATGAGCTCATGCTTTGCAATGGTTCTTGGTAGAGCCGATACAAAATCCATAGTGATATCTTCCCATTTCCACTCGGGAATAGGTAAGGGTTGCAGTTCTCCTCCCGGCCTTTGATGCTCTATCTTAACTTGCTGACAAGTTAGACACTTTGAAACATAATCAGCTACATTTCTCTTTATTCCTTCCCACCAATAACACTTCTTCAAGTCCTTATACATTTTCGTACTCCCGGGATGAACAGAATATAATGAGGAATGTGCTTCTTTCAGAATATCTTCTCTCAAACCATGTATCCTTGGCACAAAGATCCTATTTCCATGTCTTATCACATCATCTTCATCTAATCTCAACTCTTTTCTCTTTCCTCCTTTTATAGCTAATGTCAACTTTTCACTTTCTGGATCCTCTTTCTGACTTGTTTAATTCTTTCCAAGATTGTAGGCTGTAAAGACAATTGAGCAAGCATCAAATCAACGTTTTCCACTGTCACTTCAATTTCCATCTTTCTTAACTCTTCACGAATTTCCTTCTGACTTATAATCAGGGTTGCAATATCAATTTGCTTCTTCCTACTGAGCGCATCTGCTACCACATTCGCTTTACCAGGATGATACAAGATCTCTACATCATAGTCCTTTATTAACTCAAGCCATCTCCTCTGTCTCATATTGAGTTCCTTCTGAGTGAATATGTACTTAAGGCTTTTGTGGTCGGTGTATATCTTACATTTTTCTCCAAAAAGATAATGTCGCCACAATTTCAATGCTAGTATCACTGCTGCTAATTCCAAATCGTGAACGGGATAGTTCTCTTCATGTGGTTTCAATTGTCTTGAGGCATATGCTATAACTTTCCCATCTTGCATGAGTACACAACCTAACCCTTGAATAGATGCATCACTAAACACCACAAACTCCTTCCCACTAACAGGTAAAGCTAGGATTGGAGCAGATACCAATCTCTCTTTAAGTTCTTGAAAACTCTGTTCACAACTGTCATTCCAATCAAATTTAGCATGCTTTCGAGTCAATTTGGTTAAAGGAGATGCTATCTTTGAGAATCCCTCTACAAATCTTCGATAGTATCCTGCTAAACCTAGAAAACTTCTTATCTCAGACACATTAGTTGGCCTTGGCCACTTCAACACAGCTTCAATCTTTTCAGGATCTACCGTTACACCTTCTCTAGATATGATATGCCCTAGGAAAGATATTTCCTCAAGCCAGAAACTACATTTATTGAATTTGGCATAAAGTTTCTTTCCTCGAGTCTTTGCAAGACAAGCTTAAGATGTTCTTTATGTTCCTCATGATTCCGTGAATAGATCAGAATGTCATCAATGAACACAATTACAAATGAATCCAAATAATCCTTGAATATCCGGTTCATTAAGTCCATGAATGCTGCTGGGGCGTTCGTCAACCCAAATGGCATAACAAGGAATTCGAAATGACCATATCTTGTACGAAATGCCGTCTTTGGTATGTCTTCAGGCTTGATTCTCAACTGATGGTATCCTGATCTCAAATCAATTTTTGAAAACACTGTAGCTCCTTTCAATTGATCAAATAAATCATCAATCCTTGGCAAAGGGTATTTATTCTTGATTGTGACTTGATTCAACTCTCTATAATCAATACACATTCGCAAACTCCCATCCTTTTTCTTCACAAATAACACAGGTGCGCCCCACGGAGATATACTTGGTCTAATAAAACCGATATCTTGTAATTCTTGCAACTGTAACTTCAATTCCCTTAACTCAGTAGGTGCCATTCTATATGGAGCTTTGGAGATAGGAACTGTTCCAGGTAGAACTTCAATTCTGAACTCAATCTCCCTATCCGGAGGCAAACCAGGTAACTTCTCGGGAAATACATCATTGAACTCATTCACTACTGGCATTAACTTGATATCTCCTTCCTCATTACTCATTGTAGCTACCACTGATCCTTCCCACAATTCCATGGAACTTATACTCCTAGGCCTTTGTCTTTCCAACACATAAGTAAACCTTCCCTCTTTCAAAGAAAAACTTAACTCCGCCTTGCTACAATCAATTGTGACCTTATATCGATTCAGCCAATTCATTCCCAAAATCACATCAAAATCAGATAAAGGTAGCACAATCATGTCTACAGGCATGCTTACACTGGAAATTAAAACATTCACATTTCTACATATACATGGTTGTCTAGTCTCAACCATCAAAGGAGTATTTATACACATCACGCGATCATTCAAGATCTTAGGAACAAGCTTACATTCATTCATGAAATTCTCAGATATGCATGCATGTGTTGCTCCCGTATCAATCAATACATATGCATTTCTATTGGAAACATTCAAAGTACCTGCCAAAGTGTCTACAGAGGGAGTATCTTCAACTTTTTGCAAGGCAAAGACTCGAGCATTCACCTTTCCCTTCTCTAAATTAATTCCACCTTGTTTGTTGGGGCGGTCCTTACAATTAGAGATGTGATGACCCCTTTGCTTGCAATAGGCACAAAATATTGGTGGCAACTTCGGATTCTTGCACTCAGAAGATATATGTCCCACTTGTCCACATGTGAAACATGCACCAGGTGTCCACTTACATTCAGATATATCATGGGGTCCATAGCACCGAAAGCACTTTTTCTCAAATATAGGAGTTGGAGCTTTGAATGTCTTCTTTCCCAAATATGGTTTCTTTCCTTTTCCTTGGTAGTTTGATCCTCTGCCCATGCCTTGATAACTACTATAAGAAGAAGTCGGTGAAGGCCTTTTTCCTAGAAATGCAGCTCTTTTGGCTCTCCTGACTTGACTATCATTTTGAATTGTTCTACTACAAAGCCTTGGCAACAGTATTGGCTAGAGTCATCAATTCAAACTTTCGAACCTCCCCTTGTATCTCTCATTCAACCCATTTTGAAACTTTTGAATCTTCATTCTTTCGTCTCTATAATCTCCTCCTGCAAAGCGTAGTAGTCGACAAAACTCAGCATAATATTCATCAACTGATTTACTTCCTTGCCTAAGGTTCAACCAATCGGCTATCATTCTTTCTCTCACTGAATTCGGAAAATACTTAGCAAAGAAAGTATTCTTGAAAGTTGTCCAAGAGATAGGCACTTGCAAATTCCCGCTAGCTAATCTCCACCAATTGTAGGCTTCCTTTTTCATCATAAATACAGCCAAATCCACTTTCTTCTCTTCGGGAGTATCACAGGCAGAAAAAGTCTTCTCTAACTCTTCGATCCAACTTTCGGCTATAGTCGGGTCGGTACTTGTTCCATCAAAATCGGGAACCAATTTGCTGAAATCATGTAACTTCATCTGAGTAGCTTGATCATTAGCTGGTAAGTTTTCATTTTGTCTCATTCCTTGCTGATTGCTTTGTTGCATGAATTGTTGCTGTTGTTGATACATCATCACTTGACATTGTTGCATCATAGCCATCATATCCCTAAATATGCCATACATTGATGCCGGGTTGTCCATAGTCTCTTGAGACACCGGTGGAAAGGTCGGGATTGGAGGAGGGGGGGAAACTGATTCAGTGGAGGAACTTGTGAAGCTGAGGCTGATGCTGGTGATGGATTAGCTTCAGTACTAGCAATAGGAGAAGAAGTAGGAGCTGCTATAAAAGATGATTGAGGCGGTGGAGGCATATTCTCTCTATCTGATTGCTGACGAGAAGATCCACTCAACCTATCCATCTTAAATATACATAAACATTTATAACACACATTTATAAAAATTAAATCATCATTACATTACATTACATTACATTCACATTCACATTCACAAGCAATAACAAACAATTAAGCAAGCAAACAAATAAGAACAATTAAGCAAGCAAACACAATATAGAAAAATAAATAAACAAGCAAGTAAAGAACAAGCAATAAACAAATCAAGCAAACATAAACATTTAAACAAAACTTAACTCTTTTCTAGTCTAACTATTTGTTAGGGTCAAGTCATGTCTAAACCATAACATCTTAAGCAAACAACTATTCAAATTAGGCTCTGATACCAACTGTAAGGCCCCGGATTTACCCTTGTATTTAAAATAGGCAAACCCAGTTCCCCAACCACATATAATCTGCAGTATTATATGTAAGGTTGTAATCCAGGATCAATTTGGATAGTTATTTGCCTCAATGTTTATAAGAATAAACTTTATTACTAATAGTATATAATACAACCATATATATACATACATACACACATACATTACAAACAAGGCTCGTAAACAAGCCATTTACAAAATACATCAAAAGATAACAAAAACCCTATTAACTAATACATAAGTTTTCAAAGCATATATGTACATGTAACTATTCTATTACATAAGGGTTCCATCAACGTCAAGGTCGTCTCTACTCCTCCCAATCATCTAAGAACTCCTCAAAATCCGATCCAAATCCCATACTCGTATAGAATTCATCATCCATACCTGAAAAGATAAAATATGAGCCAGAGGCCCAGTACACAGTAACAAAAACAAATGCGTAATGGCTCACACGATCTTAAACTATAATGCAATGTGACAATCATTCATTTATTAGATAGTCTTTAATTAGTCAAATATCACTGGAGTATTCAAACTCCGAACAATAAGGATATTTGGGGTCCTGAGTAACGATCACGACGCTCAGGGGGTTGATATAAGCAGCTCGGATACTTATATCTCCTAAATGATATATCCATAAAAGAGAAAATAACTTCATCTAGGGTTAACAGCCGTTACACAACTTCACTTATCTTAGTCCATAACATCACTTATCCAACTGTTCCCATAAACATTTGAACTAAATCATGTTATTTCATTCTAAGCTTAAGCAAACGTTACCGATACCATTTCCCCATCAGTTACCCGCCGTACCACTTAGGAAAGTCTTATCAAAAGACAGGGGTGGCCTAAGCGCCTAATCTACCGTGCCCCCAATCTGAGCAAGGTACTACTCCCCGAACCGGATACCGATCTGCCATCTAGGCCAGATACGGATTTAAATAGCGTAAGAGACATCCAATTCAAACAAAGGTTTAAGTTTTTCTATATTAAAATTTATTAAAGATATGCCTATCCTAAGCAAAGAACAAACACGTTACTGCGTACCTGTACTAGCTCGAGAATCAATGGGAATAACCGAAAGGGATCAATCACTGTAAAAGAAATAATTACAAACTCACACTTAGTTCTAGTATAGATATTCATCAAATCTCAAGTATAATCATCCAAAGAAATTCAAATAAATCATTACAACATCATCACATAGCATTTAGATATCATATATTATCATACAATACTTAACAAATACTTAAACGATCATTCATCAAGCTTGGGAGAACTTTTAACAACCAATTATAAGTTTTAGACTTTGTTTGAAAAGTGTATCAGTTGAAAAGAACTAAAATTTAAGCATTGTTACTCTTAAAATTTGTGAAAAATTAAAACATGAAAGTTATAGATCTCTTTTTAATCTTTCCAACGCAATTTGAATCACCTCAATCGAAGGTCGGATGGAAAAGTTATGACTAATTTACAAAACAGCGTCGCAACAGGGAAAAATATCCGAGCGCGAAACGCCTTAGCAAACGGGGCCGTTTGGGAGACCGTTTGCACTCAGGGAAAATGAAATTTTGATCCGAGACCGCAACACCCTTGCAAACGGGGCCGTTTGGGAGGCCGTTTGCTCTCAGGGAAAAATGAAATTTTGATCCGCGAGCGCAACACCCTTGCAAACGGGGCCGTTTGCTTGGCCGTTTGCTCCAAATGGGGCCGTTTGCACCAGCGTTTGACAGTTTACGAAATTTTTTTCAAACTTTAACACTTTTAACTTACTTTTCTCAACTCTTAATATGTCCTAAATCTTATACAAACTTCATACAACACTTCTTATACATTTAACAACATAAAACAGAGTGATTTCCACTCCTCAACTTCAAACAAGTCCAAACACTACTCTACATAAAAACACTTCTTCATCCACTTTCACCAACCCTAGTACACTTCAAACAATTCTAATACTTATCATACTTCAATACTTCAATTCTAAACCACTGAGGGCCTTCTACAACCTATCTACAACAACTCAAGCATTCTAAAGCTTTCCTAACAACTCTAAAACATTCCAACAAGAATTTAGCATACCAACTACTTATATTACACCACATATGCATATTTCATGAATTAAGAGGAAAATAAAGCATCTCAAACATCAAATAAACTTACCTCAATGTATCTATAAGGCTTGGGGAAGGATTTTTGGGGTGTTGAGTCCAAGAAAACTTGTTTTGGGTCTTGAAAATTTTTGGCCTTCTTGAGTTACGAATTTTCTTTTTTCCTTGCTCTGTTTTGGAGAGTCTAATGATACAATTTAACTTTGTGTTTATCTTAATATTGTTGACTTTTAAGGAGGCAGATTTGGAGAAGGCTTGGGCCTTATTGGGCTTGGAGTTGGACTTAATTTGGGCTTAAGAGGCTTAAAAAAAAAAATCTGCTAAGTGTGAGATCTAAATTAGGCCTAAAACAAGTTTAAATCCAACACATATAATTCATTACAAAACAATTAACACTAACATGATAATTTCTAACATGAATAAACTATCAACCTAGATATATTTACCATAACATATTATCTAATCACATATGTTATAACACACCCGACATTACAAACACACTAATCCACTCAAACACATACACACATATAATTATCAAATTTAGCATGCATTAATATATATGTTAAAATTATGGCTATTTCAATATAAATCCATCATTTGTTATTTTTAATGACGAAATGCAAATTTAATTGTCGACCCTTGGCTAGGGCTGGGCAAAAAAAACCGACCGGAACGTGAACCCAACCGGATCGGACCGAACCGAACCGAAATTTCGGTTCTTTTTTGAAACTGTTCGGTTCGCGGTTCAGTTCATTGAAGAGCAAACGGTTCGCGGTTCGGTTCGGGACCATGAACCGAACCGTATGGTTCGAACCGAACCGAACCGTTTTATATATTAAAAAATTAAACATATTATTTTTACTCTTAATTGTTTTATTAATGGTACATATCTATATCACAAATTTTAAAAACAATTAATTTTTTAAAATAAATTAATTGTTTTTAAAATTTTTTACTTAGATATGTGTTAGTCATTAGAATAAAATTAGATTTTTCATAATATGTTTCAATTGTTATGTTATCTATAAGTAAGATAGATTTTAGAATTTAAAGTCTAGTATTCTAACTTAAAAAAATTAATTGTTGTAAAATTTTTTTACTTAGATATGTGTTATTCAATAGAATAAAATTAGATTTTTTATAATATGTTTTAATTGTTATGTTATCTATAAGTAAGGTAGATTTTAGAATTTAACCTCTAGTATTCTAACCTCTGCATATTTCTTTTCCATTTGTCTTACTAATTAATCTAGTTCTATTATTTAGTTACTTATTGATTTATGTAATTGGTAATATGCTAGTTAAAAGCATACAACGAATTACATTTTATGTCTTATATTGAGATAAAGTCTAGTATATCATTATAGTTCAAGATAATTCAAAAAAATGAAACTAGTCATAGTTATAATTTTATAATGGATGAAATCTTTTCCTTCCTATAAGTTTTACATGTTTATTTGATAAATGATTAATTTTAAATATTATGTTTATATTTGCATTAGTGATGAGAAATATGTAATTGAACTTTTTCGATAGAATATATTTTTTATTTTATGAAAAATGGTTCGAACCTCAAACTGAACCGTACCGGACCGTTTTTTTTTTCGGTTCGAAAAAATTACGAACCGAACCGTATAGTTAGGTTCGAATTTAAAAGAAAAACCGAACCATAAATTATGGTGCGGTTCGGTTCGAGATGCAAACCGAACCGAACCGTACCGTGCACACCCCTATCGTCTACTACCAAATTTGGCAAAAAAAAAAAAAAAAATCATCTACCAACAAAAGTTATTTATGAATAAAAGTGATATGCTAACAAAATATGTAATGAAAAATTAATATATACTAAGATATGTAACTAAATAAAAAAATCCTACCTCATAAAGTTCAAACGATTAATAAAAAATAACATTAAGTTACCAACAAAAGAATATTAAAACAAAAAAAAAATTTAAAAAAGAAACAAATTATTATTAAGCAATATTCATCATATAATAAATATCATAATAAAAGTATATGAATATATATGACTTTTAATCAATCATTATAACAAAATTTATAATTACAAGTAAAATATTTTTATGTTTGTTTAAAATAATTTTCTTTGATTTTACAGGTTAGTTCAATTTAATAATCCGCAAGTTTTTTATTAAATTAAGTTAGAGATTAGAACTAAAAATCAATATAGATTTAATTTAAAAGTTATAATGAATAGTCTAGTTAGTAAAATTTGTTCATATTTGTATATGTAGAATGAGCTAAATAAGAATAGAGACTCAAAGTCTTACTTTATTAATATAATATATAAATATAAATTAAAATTTGACAAATTTAATCCCTTAAAAATACTAAAGTAGGCATCATTTCCTCTAGAGAAAAACCTAACATTTCCTTCATCAAAATTTCTTCTAAAATCCCCCAAAAATCCATTTCAAACTTTATGATCAACTCAAGTCTAAATTAAGTAAGTTATTACTTATCTTTTGCTCTGTTAATTTTGTTAGGTAGAAGAGTTTATGTAAAGTTCATATTGTATGTGTTTATAGAGTTGTTAAGGACGTGATGTTAAATAGGTAAAGTATAGGTAACGGAATTGATGATTTAAAGCCTAAATCATACTTATAATAGACTTTGGTTGGTTGGCTAAGGTTAATGTTGTGTATAGTTGGGTTTAGTGTAAATATATAAGTGTAATTTCAATATAAAGATTGATAGGAGTCATTTACTCTATTGAATTGGGGATAAATTATGTTTAATTTTGCTTTGAATCTACTGAAAGTTGAGGAACTTGGTACTTGATGCTTAATTATGTTCATTTTAGGCGACTAAGGGCAAATTCTTAACGTTTTGGTGAAGAAAGATCATTTGGAGTAAAAATAGCTTGTCACCATCCTCATTACGCTTGTGACATAGGTGGTGATCTTTGCAGATTTGATTTATGGACTCATCACCACCCTCATCACGCCCGTTACCAAAGGATGATCGCCATCATCACCCCATTACCGGCAATGACAGAGATGGTGATCTACACTGACTTAGTTGTTTTGCTCATCACCACCCTCATCACGCCCATGATGAAAGGAGTGATCTCCACTGATTTCATTTTTTTGGCCTATCACCACTTGAGTCACTATCGTAATGAAGGTGATGTGATCTCCGCTATTTTCACGTTAGATGTAAAATAACCGTTTCTTGAAGAGATGTGAAGACCAATGGACACAAGGAAAAGATGCCATTCATGTTTAGTCACTTGGGCACTATAAATACAAGACCCATACATCACATCGAAGGATAGGCATCATTTTTTTTTACACACCGAACCAATACAATTTAATTTTTTTTGTAACATTGTACCAGTTCATAGTTTTTGTTGTATTGTGGTATGTTGTAAAGTATTCCTTGGAGATTCTTGAGAGAGAAGGAAGAATAGACGGAGTGCTGTAATCATTTTGTTAAAGAGTTCAAGTATTGCATTGTGAAAGGGGAGTTTTTTTCCTCATTTTCCATTTTATTTTATTTTAACTATTGTTTTGTTCTATTGTTGTATCATGCATGAGTAGCTATTAAAGACTTGTGTAGCCATGTGTTTAGTATGTAAATGCATGGAATGAATGCCAATTGTTATAGGATTTTCTAATCTCTATAGTGTATTGAAGTATTCTAATTTTAGGTAGTGCACGACTTAGGATTAGATTAAATTTTCATGAGACGCGATCGAGAAATCTACCCTTGGAATGGATCTAGGCTATAGAGACAGGTTGCTCATGATGCCTAGAGCTAGGGTTGTGAAATCTTCTGCATGTAATTTGAAATTATTTTAGGATTATGTTTGTAATGCGATCTTAATCAACTGTTAACTAGGAAGAGATTCCAGTAGATAAGGCTAGAATTAGGGTTCAATAAACTCAAGAGAGATATTAAACTAAATGGTGGAATCTTGCACTTAAGAAGGACGTAACAACTAACAAAGATATATTACATATCAATTAACTGGTGAAGCAAGTCTGATGTATTATTGATTGTTAGAGTATTGTTCCATTGTTGACTACTATAGTTAATATAGCTGTAAGTAATAATCAATTTAGTTAATCATTTATAATCATTTAACTCAATTTTATAGGTTAGATAATAGGAAAAAGGTGAGTAAGAGTACTTACCAAGATCTCCAAGGATTACGACCCCATATTTCATTCATATACTACATACAATAGGTACACTTGCTTAGCATTGACCAGATCATAGGAAAGAGATAATATGAATTAACTTATTTAAAAACTTAATAAAAAATAGTGCACCAAAGATGTTGGGAATACATATAAGCCCTATATGTTGATGTTGAATTGTATTTTTTGGAGATAAGATCATAAAAGATAGTTAGAAAGTGAAAAATTTTGAAGTTTGGACATACAATTTTAGGGTTTAGAAGATTACGGGCATGATATAGGCTATAGTAGCATCAGATGTTTGAATTTTGGTTAATC
This sequence comes from Combretum micranthum, assembly GCA_024138025.1. NCBI lineage: Eukaryota > Viridiplantae > Streptophyta > Magnoliopsida > Myrtales > Combretaceae > Combretum > Combretum micranthum. The sequence goes on along the minus strand of JAMXBD010003382.1, from coordinate 76,641 downwards.
ACGGGTGTGATCTAACTCGTGATAGCCTCGGATCAAGATAATTCAAATTGATCAAGGGTATGATTAAGACCTTGGTGGCTACTGATGTCTAAAGTCTAGCTGATCATAGGCGTGATCAAGAACTTAGTAGCTACTGATGTTCAAATTATAGACAATCATGAGTGTAGAGCTGGACAAATGGGCCATAACCCATAGGTTGGCCCGTTTAACCTACTTTTAAAACGGGTTAGGGTTGATTTTTTTCAACCCGTTTAAAAGCGGGCTAAAAAAACCCAGCCCGTTTAACCTACGGGTTAAAGCAGGGTTAACCTGCAACGGACCGGGTTGGCCCACTTTTTTTTTTTAATATTGTTCTATTACAGAATGGGAACAGGGTTTCGATACTTCGTATGTAATACTTGTATCCTTAGACAAATTCTCTGTACGAGATTTTCATATTTACTTGTTGGCTATCTAAAAACTTCTAATGACCAAGTTCACGTCTTTCTTCGAACTCTCCAAATAATTGGCTAGGCTCCGTTTTATTAGTAGATCTTGTATCGTGTGTGTGTGTATCATAGTATTGGTTTCATTACTAAATATGTATAAAATAAAATGAAGATCGTTGAGGGTTAAATTCGATTCTAGGCTCTAAACCTCATAATTATATGGATTGATTTACTCAGGTAAAATTACAAGGTTTAGAAAATTAGCCCCAAATATACTAAATAATCAAGGAGATTTCAAGTACAAAAAAAAAAAAAAAAATCAAGAGAGATTTTATATAGTGAGCTTTATGTAAGGCTCATTGAAATTAGTATAATATTATTCTTTTGTTAAATTTTAAATGAGTCAAGTTAATGGGTTGGCCCGTTTGACCCACCGGTCCGTGTGGGTTGGGTTAGGGTTATAAATTTTGGCCCGCTTATTAAAGGGGGTTAAAATTTGCTGGCCCGTTTAACCCACCAGCCCGCATGGGCTGGGCTGGATTGGCCCATTTAACCCACTTGCCCAGCTCTATATGAGTGTGATCAAAACCTTAGTACCCTTAGATGTTTGGGTTTTCGCTAATTGTGGGCATAATCAAAGCTGCAATCTGCGCCGCAATTCCCATCATGGCCTAGATCACGGTTGTGATAATCGGATGTGATCTCCTCTATTTTCTTTTGCATATGAAAAGCCCTTGATCATGGGCGTAATGGTGCCAACGATGGTGATCATGACCATGATCTTATGATCCCTTGTTTCACTCCATTTTACAAATACTAATAATACTAGTAGTGGTAGTAGTTTAAGACCTTTTATAGAATTTTACTCAAGTTCTAAGTCATGGATTAAGAATATGTTAGGTTTTATAACTCTTTGACTTAATAAACTAGTTAAGTTTAAATAGTTGAATAATAGCTAATTATAGTACTTTACAACTTCTTAAAGACTAATGAATTAGGAATATGATGACACAAGTTTTGGGTATTTAAGTGCTAATAGAAATTCTTATATAGTTGCATACTTAGTAATTCATGTTTATTGTCTTATAGGATTCATAAATCAAGATCCAAATTTTCTAATAGATTATTACGATGAGTAAGCCAAAATGTACAAGTGAGTAACTTGAATTTTCTCACACTGCTTGTGATTGTAATGTAGTGGCATGTGCTCTTTATTGTAACCGAAATTGATTATATGCATGGGGATTAGGAAATTAATGCTTGTCATATGTGGGTGAATGATTGATAAACCTTAATATTAAAAGTGATAACTATTTCCTCAAAAATGATTATGGAAGATGAATTGAGGATTGTTTGAAATTGATATAGTCACTAAGTAATTAGATTAAATCTTATGTGACTCTTAAATTAAATAATATATATTGTACGAAATCATAAATTGTATTTGCATGGTATTCAAGTCATGTGTTATTATTGCGGTTCTGTGTTAATGCTTTATTGTGTCCAGTGAATCTAGGAAAAGGTTACCGTTAAGCTGTCAGCCCCATTGGAACTAAGTAGGCACCAATATATCTACTTAGTAGAGTTGGTTCCAAGGGAAGTCGAGATTATATTACTTATATTTATTTATAAATAGCAAATGAGTTTGACAAGAATTTCTCCTTCTTTAGTTTTTTGTCTCTTAGGTGTGAATTATTTGAATTAGTCTTTCAACCCCTTAGAGAGTGTAAATTAGGAATGTAATTGGGATGGGTTTGGGACGGGTATACAATAACCCAAACCCGAACCCAGTACCCAATAGGATTCCCAAAACCCGTCCCAAACCTTATAGGGTTTTTGTCCATGAACCAAAAACCCGCTAGACAAACCTTATAGGGTACCCAAACCTAAAACCGATATAAAATTAGAATCATTACAAAATAAAATATTTAAAAACATCATTATAAATGTTTTTTTTTCATTTTTTTCTATTTTTGATCCGTTCCCACTTTATAGGCCAAGAAAAAAAACTTATCATTACTCATGCAATTCTCTTTATAAAATCCTATCATTTCATGAGAAGAAAATCATTGAATGAAACAATGCGGCAACGGGAATGAGAGGCTTGAATTGGACGAGAGTGAGCCAAGACCAAGACTAAAAGTGAAGACCATAGAGTATTAGTCTTCTGTCCTAAGGTTTTTTACTTTTTTCTAAATGATTTAATAAAAAAGAAAAAAATAGTTTTACAATTAATGGAGCACAACTGGTTAATTTCAGAGACTGAGGCTAAACATAATATATATATATATATTTAAACGGGTTCAGGTTTCCCAACAGGTTTTATGCTTGTCCCAAAACCCCATCCCAAACCCTATAGGGTATTTATCGGGTTGGGTATCCTATAAAAACCCACCCGTTTACATCCCTAGTGTAAATCTCCATCATTTTGGATTCCGATCATCCGAACTATGTTTGTTACATATGGTTGATTGTTGCATTATATATGAACGTTAAATATACATTGCTTGATTTTGATGAGATTGTGTTAAGATTTGGTTATTCACTAAGCTTGTTATCCTCATGCTCCATTAGACTACTTGTTTACAAGATCTTATGGGAAGAATCACTACTGAAAAGTTGAAGCTAGTGTGAGATAAAAATGAAATTTGGAGAGAAGATGAAGAATGTGTTGTGTATCTATAATGTCATCTTTAGAGACAAATGGTTAAGGAAATATGTAATGGAGTTATTTAGAGACTAAAAGTTATGAAGTTGTATTAATGAAGTCTTTTGAAGACAAAAGTTGTAAATGTGTAATATAATGATCAATGACTTTTGTAAAGTTATTCTTATATGTGACTTATATGAATACAATATCTTTTTTATTCTAATCAACTTTTGATCTTATTTTAATTGTCCACGCCACAGAGTTTTCTGGTTGTATTATGTTTATGTACCTTGCTACAAGCCATAGAAGAGTTAATATGAATGTCTGTGACTTCAGTTTGTTACATGTCACATAATTACTACTAGGATATCCTATGGGGGTGTGACACCGAACTAGACAAAACTTATAGTCGCTTGTTTAGTTTTTGTTATAGACTTTGGCATTGGATAATATTTATAAGAAATAGGATGAAACGTGTGTCTACCAATCTTTCAAAAAAAATTTCTTAAATACAAATAAGATAAAATTTATTACAAATTTACCAACGCTAAATCACATATTTCTTATGCAATTTACAAATTTACAAAATAAGTGCATCATCAAGATGCTAAACACATGTTGATGAAGTGATTTAGTGTAATCATTGATGAATCGCATTTGAAACAAATGATTCACATTGAATTGCACGTTGATGCGATTTATGTTTACTCGTGAGTCACATGTAAGACATGTGGCTTATGTATATATATGTGGCTCATGTATAAATATGTTATTCGCATGTTATAGACGTGATTTTGCATTAATATTTTAGTAATTAATTTTATATAATTTGCATTTGTGTAATTTTTATTTGAAGGATCAATAATCATACAATTTCTTCATAAGAAATATTGAACTAATTTTGAAAAGAAAAATGGTACCATATGGAGAAGGGATAAAACTTGTTTTCACTAGACAAATCAAAACCTTTATGATAAATTTTCTAATCTTTATTAGATAACTCAAACAATTTATAATATTTTGTAATTGTATTTTTAGATACAAAACAGTATGTAGTACAAAAGTTCTTGTCGAGTGCTATACATGCAAAATGCAATACAAGTGAATTGTGTTGTCTAAATGATAGCTCACCCTAAACACTATAACACAACCCAAGTTTGGAATCAACCTTAATATCCTTTTTTGATACTTCAATTCCTCTCTTTTTATCTTATTACTCTCAATATCATGCACTACTCTAATCTATATTGTGTATGTGTATGTTTTTGCAAGTTATTTTAACAATATTCGAGAATCGTCAATCTCTTAGTCTACAAGCGACATTATTTTAAGAGAAATACATATACATTTCTTTTTATCTTTTTTTTTTCCTTTTTGATTTATAATGTTTCACAATATTGTTATATGTACTTGTGAAATATGATATTTTGTTGATCACATCTATTGTTGTGGTGGTAAACCTAACTATATCTACTAGATATTGTTCATTTGTACATTTCTTAACTATTTGCATAGGGAAAAATGTTAAAGATTTAAATAGGACAATAGTCAACTATTGGAAAAATTTATGGTTTCATTTTTTTTTTATAATGGTATTAATTCAATGGTAACGATTACAATTCATACCTAACTATAATTATACCAAAAAAATTTGATATATTAATTACTATATTTATTTTAGTGGTAGATAATTAATCAAACAATCCGTTTGTTGACAAATGAAGGTATTGGGTAATATTAGTAACAATGAAAAAGACGATAGGAAAAAAGGAAAAAAAAACAACAATGGGACGAAGACTAGCAAAACTTGTCTTTTATTGCAAAATCGTCATTTTATTAATTTTTCAATTGTTGTAAGAAAGGTATGCAATGGATTCATTGTCAGTAGAAACATGAGAAAGATTTCAATCATCTTGAACTTCTTGGTTCAGGCTCTTACTATTGTCATGTCATATATGTAACGCTCTAACCTGATAGTATTAAACCCACCATGTTCTCTCTTGAGAAAGACACGCTAAGGCTATAAATTCACCAATCCACAAATATTCAATTATATATCTCCAATACTCATATATAAAAAGAATCTGTTTATAAATATTATATAACAAGACTTTCTTATAAACTTGTTGGCATAAGCCAACATATCTCAAAGTTAAAATATCATAAATAAAAACTTTTATTAGTTATAAAAAATATAAAAAGTTAATATGATCTTCTTTAACTATCTTCAATCCATAGCTACTCTAGGGATCAGTAGGATAATCAAATCCACTAACGTCCTCTCCATCATCAACATAATTGTCATATCCGGACAAATCAAACACAAATGAATCTTTACCTGTACTTGGAAAAATAAAAGAATGAGCGAAAACGCCCAATGCACCATACAGAAACAAATATACATGAACATGTAGCATACACATTGCATATAACATAAACTGATGCAGCAAACAGAACCACTTGCAATTAGTTCTAAAGTCGCAGTAATTCATGACCATGAAGAAAACAAACTTTATACAAATACTTTTATATACATATAGTGATATTAGGTACTCCCTACACATCGTTACGTACTACAATTAAGCTGGCACAATCCTAATATACCGAATTATTTTCAGGTGCAACTCCACTTAGGACAACGACACAAGGATCATTAGGTTGTCAGCATTAGTATCATACTCTGCATGGTCTTTACTAGCAGTAGCTAAGCACAAGCAACAAATCAAATTTAAAAGTATAATAGAAATTAATCAATTTTTATATGACTAATCTACAATCATAAGCACAGCAAGGTAAGGTCATACCTAAAATGCTCTTTAGGAATAGAAATCTATTTCACCAGAACTTCTTTAGAAAAAAACCCTAATTCATCAAAACACCTTTCTTCTATGAATTGTAAAGTCTCTATGAATTGTAAAGCTACAAAATCCTTAAACACCACAATTTAGGGTTTTCTTCCAAAGTTCTTCGAGAACTTTGACTCTTGTTCTCTTGATTACAAAATCATAAAGTCTCACAAAATATAGAGTTCCTCTAAAACTCTTCCAAACCCTAAAATTCCTTGGGATTGATTCTCAATCTCTCTTGATTACCAAGATCCAGATCTTCAATCAAAACAGAGTTTTTCCTTCAATTGTCCTTAATTCGATCTTCTCAAATTCCTATGTATGCTAGAACACTTGATGAAAGGATTTCTAGGTTTATGAATGATTTTGGAGAAGAAGGAAGGGAATAATGTTTATCTTTAATAAGGCCTCTTCATTTTTAATAATGTCTTCATTTTAGTAACATCTCTTCTCATCTTTAATGACGTCTCTTCATCTTTAATGACGTCTCTTCATCTTTAATAACGACATCTGTTCATTTTTAATAATGTCTCTGCATCATTAATGACGTCTCTTCATCTTCATTCACACATCCGATAATCGACAAAACAAAAACCCAACAAAAATTTAATTAAACTTTAGGGTTGACCATAAAACCCTCTTATTTTATATCAAATGACATCTTTATCCTTCAATATAAAATATTTATTTGTATATTACATCTCTTCCCCCCTAAAAGAAACTTTTGTCCTCGAAAGTTACTTGAATCATTATCTCATTTTTATCCATGCATCCATTAGTTCTCTGTCACTTATTTAATTTTCTACTTATTTATGATTCTTTACACCATATTGACTCATCTTCATGATTATATCTTCTAACTAGAATATAATTCCGTTGACATCTCCTTAACTCTTAACTTTCACTACTCATATTAGATTCACTTCTTCCACTACTACATGACACACCTCTTGAATATAAATTAAACTTATTAACAATATCCATCATGAAATCTTGTCCCTATTTATTAGCTTTTTTTATTGAAAAAAAAACCTCATTATATTAAATCTCCAATTCAATTTCTCGAGCGATGTTTTGAAAGCTAAAAATCTCACCATTATAGTTTTTAATTTAAATTCCAAAGGTCAAACCATACATTAACTTGGAGTTCCAAATGTCATTGTGTCACTTATACTTCTATTGACTCAACTTAGTTTTTACCCTATTATTCCATATCAAAATAATTTACACCATTCGTATATCCTTCATCTAATCCCAAAACAGTCATTAACTAACCATACTACTTCCAATATATTTTCTTCATCTTCAATATATTTTCTTATATTTTCCATCAATATATACATGAGGATTTAAAAACCTATGTCCTTAGGTAAATCTTTAAAATCATTGGATGACTTCTAACTCTTCTTTTGACATCATTACTCCTAACTTTCCGATATTTCTTTGATATTTAGATTAATAATGTACTTTGTCACTAAATTTTCACCATATAAATCCATTTATTGCCCAATATTAAGTGATTGTTTTTCACTTCGATTTAGTATTCTTCTATAACTATTAAATCTATTTCTCAACAAAGATCTTGTTTGATTATATACTTTTATCTCTTAGTTAATAAATTAACATTACATCCTCTAAAAAAAATCTATCCTAACTCATTAACACTATTTGAGCAATTTACCTTATCTCTTATTACAGTCAATTCCATTGAAATTTCCTTAGAACATAGTCACTTTATAATCTTTCAAATAACAATAAAAAAACTCAAATCATGAAATTTAAAATTTTTCAATCCTAACTCTAATGATCAAATCCGACATTGGTCTGTTATTTCAGATGATGATAACATCTATGTTTATATTGGTTTCATCAAGTTTTTCTACCATTTTTAGACACAATAGTTAATCCACAACTTTTATTTACCATTTATGCTATTCCGATTGTCTTCTAAAAATTATATTACCACTTTATATAATGATTTATATCTATGGTCTCCTATAGACTTTTTTAAGAATCATCATAAAATTAATCATCATACATTAGTTCGGATGTTATTATCGTCCATCATCCTTAGATTTCTTATACCTTACAACTCATTAAGATTACATTTCCTTCTTGTAATTTCTATTCCACATATGCATTAATATCTTTATAAGATTCAACTATTCTCTTATTTACTGATTATTCCATTTCTTCTCATCTAGTCTTCAATACGATCTTTCTTGCTTATTTTCATGTGTCTACTAATATAATTGTTAACTGTCTATAAAGATTTTCTTTATATACTTCCAGTTTTTTCTAATCAACTTTGGTTATCTTTCTCTTGTCTCTAACTTCTATCTACTTATCATCTTTAATATTGTCATCTTATCTCAGTAGCAGTCTTTATTTCTCTCCCATTTCACTAATCATTTCTTTATAATTTTGACCCTTCATTATCATACTAATACTTGTTATCTCAAACTTTACAGTAAATTACTTTGAATACTCCTCCAACAAACATATTAGCATTTTCTCCATTCTTACACTTGCCAATAACTTTCAATTAAGCAGTCATTCATTTCCATACATCCTTCAAATATCATCTTTATTCCACTTTATCATATAAAAGAAATGAAAGGAAAACGATACATACATATAATGTATTAATTTGGTTGTTGCACTTCCAATAAATCATTAATAGAGGAGTTATTTATTGGTATATTTCGCTCGCTTGTATTATCATTATCATTTTGATTCTTGATTTTGCTCGGAATCCTTTTACATTCTTCCTTTTCACTTTAGTTGATTTTATGAGTTCACCATTATGTTAACAATTTTGGCTTTTATCATAATTGACAACTTTTTATTACATTTATTATTAATGTCAACATTACAGTTATGAGGTCTACCGATTTTTAGTACTTTGTTTTGAGTTAGAGTCTTTTCTTATTTTTTTATCATAATTATAATTTTATTTTTGTCTTTAATTTATTGGTTTTCACTCATTTAGTCATGTTACACATATATATACATATATATTCACATATATTTTATCGTTTTGCTTGTGATCAAGAATTTTTTTTATTTCATCATAAATTTACTAGTGAAAGGGGCTAACAAGTACGAGAGTAGTTGAATTGACCGGTACTAGATCGACATAAGACTTGTCTTTTAAAACAATCTCAATATGACATGACTCAAATAAAAGAATACGACAAGAATGGAGGTGATAAGATTTGACACAACACGATAGAATTGTAGACAATCCCTACTACCCTTAACATGACCTTACCATGAACTCATCAGTCTTCCCTCACTTATTATTGTATTAGATTTATAGTTATTACATAATTGCATATTAATTGAAGATTCAAATTAATATAATTATTCTTAATCCTTGATTTTTGCAAGTTGTCATTATTTAATCGTTACTACCACTATAGAAATTTGCCGTAGTAGTTCTAATTTTCATTTTCTTTTATTTATGTCTCTAATATTTTATGTTTGTTATTTGTTATTTGGAGATGCTTATAAAATTTTATCTTGATCCTGCCTTTTGAATTTGCATCATTTAATTCAAATTATGGTTGTTTTAAAATTTTTCTTGAATTTCCTAATTGACAATCATTAAAGATTTGTTGACGTTGTGTCATTAAAGATTTGTTGACTATCAGTAAAGGTTTGTTAACTACTGTAGGTTGTCTCTTGGTTAACTTAAGAGGAGGTTTCAATAATTTATTTTATTCAATTAATTCTGGGAGTTTTAGTCATTAAAATTGTGACTGTTGAGTTCTAAATTTTATGTGTGTATTTATATATTCTCTTTAACTTAATTTAGTCATCATGTCATTAACTTCTTGTATAAACATGTACATGTATTATAGTAGAAGCCTAAAAAGTTATATTTAGTAAGAGGGTATTTTGGTTTTATAAATTATCATTTCTAGATTTTTGTTAAGCTTTATTTGTTTTATTGATCACTTTTCTATGTATTTTAGGGAGCAACAACAAAAACAAAAACAAATCAACAAATTTTCAAAGAAAGATATATGAACATAATTATAAAAACATAATGACATAAATAAATATAATACTTATTATAATGAAGACGTCAACCTAGAAAATTCTCATTAAAGGAAACAATTCTAAGTTTTCCATAGCTACTAGCATTCCAATGATCTACCCTCTCTCTTCATCTTACCGTCCTAAGAAGTTCATAAACTAATTTCCTTAAAGATCATAAACCTATGCTTTGATACCTTTTAAGCTGTAATGCTATCAAGTTAGGGTATTACAACCCGCCACGTATTCTCTCTTGAGAAGGACACACTTTCACTAATCCATAAATATTCTATTGTATATCTCCTGAGGAATCTGTTTATGAATATTTTATAACAAGACTTGCTTATAAACTTGTTGACATAAACCAAAGCCAACATATCTTAAAGTTAAAATATCATAAATAAAAACTTTTATCAATCATAAAAAATATAAAAAATTATTATGGTCTTGCATTATTTATATTCAATCCATAACTACTCTAGGGATCAGCAGGATAATAAAATCCACTAACGTCCTCTCCATCATCAACATAAATGTCATATCCAGACAAATCAAACACTAACGGATCTTACCTGTACCTAAAAAATAAAGCAATGAGCGAAAACGTGCCTACACCATACCATAAACAAATACGTATGAACACACAACATACAAATTTTACATACAACATAAAACTAATGCAGCAAACATAGATTATTATCTTTGATTAGTCAAGCAAAAACACAGTTTAGAACCACTTGCAATTAGTTCTAAACCCGAAGTAACTCATGATGCCGAAGAAAATGAACTTTTATACAAAGTACTTTTATATACTTATAGTAATATTGGGTATTCCTCACACATCGTTGCATACCACAATTAAGCTGGCACGGCTCCTAATATACCAGAATAATTTTCAGGTGCAACTCCCCTCGGGACAACAACACGCAAGGATCATCAGGTTACTAACATTAGTATCACACTCTACATGGTCTTTACTAACAGCTGCCAAGCACAAGCAGCAAATCAAATTTAAAAGTTGACTAGAAATTAATCAATTTTTATAATAACTAATCTTACAATCACAAGTAACAAGCAATGTAAGATCGTACCTGAAATACTCTTTAGTAACAGAAACTCTATTTCATCAAGAACTCCTTTAGAAACAAAAACCCTAATTCACCAAAAAACCTTTATTCTATGAATTGTAAAGCCACAAAATCCTCAAACACCACAATTTAAGGTTTTCTTCCAAAGTTCTCCGAGAACTTTGACTCCGATTCTCTTGATTACAAAATCACAAAGTCTCCGAAAATATAAAGTTATTCCAAAACTCTTCTAAACCCTAGAATTCCCTAGGATTGGTTCTCAATCTCTTTTGATCACCAATATCCAGATCTTCAAATCAAAACAGAGTTTTTCCTTCAATTGCTCCTTAATTCGATTTTCTCAAATTTCTATGTATGCTAGAACACTTATAGAAAGGATTTTCTAAGTTTAGGAATGATTTTGGAGGAGGAAGCCTAGTCTATATAGAAAACAAGGAACAAGTGTTTATCTTTAATAATCTATTCATCTTTAATAACGTCACATTAAAATTAACGGCCCAATAGAAGCCTAGTCTATATAGAAAACAATTAAACTTTGAGGTTGATCATAAAACCCTTTTATTTTATATCAAGTGACATCTTTGCCCTTCAATATAAAATATTTATTTATATTATAATATATTTTATAAGAAAGAATTACCTTGTCTTTACATGTAAGTAGCACTACATTTTATGTATTGCATTGTTATAATAGTTATGCTTTTTCTTACCTTAATTCTTCTTAAAATATACATAAGTAACCTTGCTCTCTCATACTATTGGGCCGTTAATTTTAATGTGCATGTGTGAATACGTAGAGATATAAGAGGTTGAATTTATATCAATTCTATTTAGTTATAAGTTGACAGTATATATAGGTTATCAAATTCTATGAATAAAATGATAAGTGAGTCCCTATAAATGATCTAAGACCTCAAAAGGAACAACACTCCTTCACCAGTGGGGTTGGCAACCTAATCCTTTGTTTTGGAAAGAGAACGTGAATTACGAGGGGAAAAAAGTGCAAAGAAAGAAAATAAAGGGAAATATTATAAATTTGTCATTAGATAAAAAAGAAAAGAAAGCGGAAGGAAAGTTAGTAATATAACTTTTAATTTTGTTAAAATATTATAAAAGCCCTCAAATTTTTAAAAATTTATATTTATTTTATGGGTATAATTATCGTTTTATCTTAATTTCCTTATAGAAAGAATTGTTTTTGTTGGACCGAAAGGAAATTCTTTTTCTTTCTTTTCCTAAATGCACTCCTTCCCTTTTCACTTTCCTTTCCAATTCCTACCCATCATTTTTCTCCCTTCAATCTAAACATAGTGTTAAAAGCCCATTGTTGAATTGCTAGGTAGAAACTTTCCATCTCCTTCATCTTTTTTGATTCTAGATTATGATTGGGTTTGGTGTTCTAGTTTAAAACCAATTAAGCAGGTTTCATCATGTGGTTTATAACTGTAAAGTCATAGCAACTCACTATAAACTATAAATTCTATAAAAAAACTATTGCATCTTGTCAAATTATCTTCATAGTGATATAGACGTTATTAATAGAAATATAGTTATCATATTGGGTGGGCTTCACATTTGGTATCTAAACATTATCTATTTGTGCAATTAACTATCTAAAGTTTAAAAATGTCAATTTACTACTTAAAGTTTGTATATTTTTATAACTAACTACCTAAACTTTATTAAATTTTGCAATTAGTTACTTGAATTTTACTTATTTTTGTAATCAACTATCTCATTTAAGAACTATAAATGGATTTGAAAAGTTCATAAGCAATAAATTAATCTTTTTAAACTTTAAATAGTTAATTATAAAATTGGTAAAAGTCAAGTACTAAATATGATAATATTATATAGTAGAAGTATTAATGGTTCAAATTGATTTAAATAAGAAGCTGAATCAAATTAGAAAGGTTGATTCTGACCTTAAGTGAACAAACCACTCTTAGTGGTTTAAACTGCATTTGAAAAAAAATTAATTTTTTTATTTACATTTCATTATTGAAAACTTTAATTTTACCAATAAAAAAAGAAAGTAATAACTAGACTATAATCATTCATATGCATATAAAAAACAAAAGCATTATAAATAATAATCCCTTTTTAAAATTATCTCTTATAGAAGCTTAATTAGTTATTCAAAATTTATCTTGTAAATTCTCCGTTAGATTATCTATGTTACATAATAATAAGTAAAGAGTAAAATAAATAGAAATGAACTTTCTTGTGGCAAATGCAATACCAATCAACAGCACATAATACTCAAAGTCTATTGGAATTGATGAAAAATGGTTTCATATATCATCAAACTTCTTCTTCAATTTAAAGTATTTAACTAAACCATATTTATGAATTTACTTTAAAAATTAAGACACCCATTTTTTCCCCTTTTCTCTTCTATTTTCTAATTTCTATCTACTTCAATCATACTTTATACTTTATTTCAAATTGGTAAGTGTAAAATATTGTACGTAAACTTTGTACAAAGATTCAATATAGTACCTAAATTTTAAAGTGGTTAATTTAATACTCAATTAAACTTTTTGTATCTACTTTAACTACTTTTTTATACTGTTTGCTCCATTTATAAACATAGGAAAAACAACATATCATTAAATTTTCTCTAACACTTTTAATACTGTCTAGTATGGATTGACTATTTTTTCACATAAGAAAATAGAGCTAAGTAAAAAAATAAAAATGATCATAAAAATTTTAATTAAATATTAAATTAACCGTTTCAAATTCAGATACTATATTAAAACTTTTCAACAAAGTTCGTATAGGCAATTTCACATTTTCCTTTTCAAATATTCTATTTTAAGATGATTGATTGAGGTTTGGGTTTGGTTCAACTTGGCTCTATGAACTTTCACATCACATAGCAAGAAATTCTTAATGTGACATATCAATATTCATGCAATTTTTTTTGGCATAAAATTTAGGGTTAATTATAAAAAACTTGATCTATATTTTCATCAATTCACAAATACATGATCTGTATTATCTTTTTTGATAATTAGATGTCCGAGTTTCATACAAAATATCAATATTATTTAATAATTTTAGAATAAAACGTGTCAATACTTTGTTGATCATAAAAATTAATTTTACATTTTTTTAAATTTTCTTATTTTCAAAAAAATATTTTAATATTTTATTTATTTAATTTTTATTTAGTATAATTTTTATTACATTAATTTTTTTAGGCCAATGAAACTCTAACATATTTTTTCTAATAGTAATAAATAATATTGATATTTTTCTATAAAATTTAGGTCACTTAATTATTAAAAAAAATAACACAAATCATGGAGCCATGTTTTTGTTAATAATCCTAAAATTAATGCATAAAATAAAATGCATCAATTATACCTGCACATAACCATTACTTTTACCATCTTGCTCTGCAAGCTTGCGGTTTATTTATTTGTTTAATGGAATTAAAAATCTCTCGTGATGTTACAACTTAACAAGTGCAAATAGAAGATTCCTGATTATGTTGACGTGTACGTCGTGTGAATGATCATGTATAAGAGAGGAGTGCTTTGTGTTAAATGACCCTCCAAATAAGATGAGATGGAGATAAATAAAAAGAAGAGGAATGAGCAATCACCGCAAGCCCATGCATTAATAATCTATTCACTTGATATGATTAACTATTTATTTATTCATAATTCGATGTAAAACTGATATTATGATATTTACTTTAAAAAATAATAATTTATATAAATTAAATTATGTAAAATGATAAATAATCATTTATGTCTCTAAATCATAGATTTTTCAACTTTATCATAAATATTTCTATCCTGAAAATAATATCTATATAATTATTTTTTTCTGTGATAAATATAATAAACATTATAGATATTTTATCTTTTATTTTAATAATTATTTGTTTTATTTTTTACATCAAATGAACATTATAATAGTAATTACAACTCTATTATATTTCTTTGAATTGAAATTCCATTCATTTCTTATTCCATTCAGTGAAGGGAATGGGCTATAAGATTATGTTTGTTTTATTATTTTTTTTCTTATGGTTTTGTCATTATGTTTTATCGTTTTTAAATAAATATTTACTAATAAATAAATATAGATAAAAATAAATATTTTTGTTTATAAATAGATCAAATATATAAGATACAGATACATATGAAATATAGATAAAATAGATATGAAAATCAAACAATCCAAAATTAGCTAAGGCCTCGTCGTGTAAAACAATAACAATTTAAATATTGAAAATTCAATTATTAGTCAAAAGTTATACTACCGTTACTAATTATTACTGTGAAATCTTTTAATAACCTAACTGAAATGATCAATAGGGCTTGATAAAATTATTAATTGGCGTTAGAAAAAATACACATAAGCTAAGAGGACTTTAAGGGATCTCACAAATATATGAGCGCATTGAGAAAAATTAAGATAAGATAGAAAAGTATTCATAAATTCTATTCCAAGTTCACAAATCTAAATCTTCATAAATCTATCCTAAGCTTGAGCTTGATTGTATGGATCCTGTCACCAGTTGATATAATCAGACAAAACTACATGGAACTTACTCTACTACAATATATTTGTAATTTTTAACCCTTAAGAAATTTCATAATTTTTAGTACTTACCAAATACTTATTAATGAGTGAAATATATTTGCTACTTTTTATACGAGTTATCATACTCCAGAATCACATTTATAAGATATTCCCATCTCAATACAAGATATTTAACAAAAGTTATTGCTGATTGAACCCATCATTGAAATGATTTATATTTTGAATCCTGCTTTACCCTCTTGCCTAGCTGACATTTTACTTACGAGCTTTCCTTAAATTGCTAAAATATTTTTCTTTGTCAAGCTAACATTAGGTAATTTCTTGCAACTTTAAAATTTTAATGCAAGCAATCATCACATATCACTATGACGCTCCTATAAAAATGACATTTTTCAATGTTGTTAAAGTAAATAAATTGTATCAACTCTCGTTCACATTCTCATGCAAATTCTACTATCCCATCATTAATTTTGATGGAATTAATTCCGTTATTATATTTATTTTATAATTAGACATGACCATAGAAAGTCTTCACATACACACACGAAAGCTTCTATAAAAACTTTAATTCTAGGGAGCCGTTTTGGGTTGTCCTTACTGTTTAATATCCATTCTTTCCTTCATTCTAAATCCATAGATCTTTCACAATATGTTCCTCTTTATCTATAAAATTAGATTTTTTTGGTAAAAAAAAGTTGCAGATCTATTTATTTATTAATTGAATAATTTATTTATTTATACCATTTAAACCACTAGCAACCTATTGTCACCACAAATTGCAACCACAAGTCTACTCCTATAAATTTCCTTAGATCACAAATTAAGATGATCAGCATGATATCAATTTGATATTAGTGTTTTCATGGAAGGAATTGTTTTATGTCTACATTAATGATTTTTTTTCTTTTTGTTATTATAAGAAAGGGATTCAAATCCAATATATTTTATTTGGAAGACTTATAATATCTATGTCATGTTTGGTATGCAGAAATGATTTAGAATGAAATGGATTGGATTGGATGAAATGAATTGGAATGGAATGAGTTTGGGAAGGACAAATCCATTCCTATGTTTGAAAGATTACATTAAATGGAATAGCTAAAAAGTATAGTTGTCTGGAATATCCTCAGTAATAAATGCAAAATATGAATACATGATAGGATAAAAAATTAATTACACTATATACAATAAATAGGGATGCAATGGAATCGTGATTCCACTTTCTCAAAGGCGAAATCAAATTTTCCTTCAAAATAGGAATCATCGATTTCAAAGAATTGTGATTCCGGTTTCTAAAAATATTTTCAAATACTGGGAAACGTAATGGAAGTCGTAATCGTGATTTCATTCTAGTCCATTCTTGCGTACCAAACAGGCCACTAATGTTGTTGGCTAGCTTAATGTTTGTTATTCTATTTTTTCATTTTTGTTGTATCTTTTCTATATAATTATTGTATGACTTATGAAGTTTTGAAGAGATACAATATACCTGTGGATACCATTTGAGACTCCCGAGCACTTTTATTATGGGTCAATAACTCAATATGTTGCGCAATAGATCAAGCAATTGGGCTGAAAATGGGAAGGTGGCGAAGCTGGGCCGAACAAATATCCCAAGAGACTTAGATGGGCTAATCTGGCACAAATTTAAAGTAAACTATGCTAGCATAAACCCTCCAGCATTAATTAACCGTATTCATTCATTAAATTAATAAAATAAATATAATAATTAATATATTAATTATTATGACTATGGGATCATCTTGGATATAGATGTGACCATTAAATAATATTAGCTACCTATCTAACTATTTAAGTTATAGAATTTGTGAAATGAGAAAACATAAATTAATCATGTGACACTACAACATCATAGTTTTCAGAAGAAACAAAGGAGTTGGTTACAATCAGAAGTCTTGTAGTGAAGGCTTCCAAGTTAAATAAACTCGATTGATACTTGAATAAGGAGACTTAAATTTTTCTTTTATTTTTTATTTATTATTATTTTTTTTATTTGGGTGAATGTTTCTCTTATCCTCACAATATGGCAATTTCACAAAGAAATAACGAACTTTGATTCCCATCTAAAAGTTAGTTTTTTCATGAGATTTAAGGGTGAGGCTTGATAATGAGGATTCTGAATCTTTCAATCCAAAATAAATTTTATATATAATATAAGGGATAATATAAGTGGTCTGGGGATTATTATTCTATGTGAATAATCCACTTTGTGATTTTCTCGTTTTGTGTTTTTTTTTCTATTTAAGTTTTCCATTTTTTTAGTTTTTTTTCCTAGTTAAAATTCATTCCATTATGTCTATTAATGACTTAATTTTTTTTACATCTTTCTTTTTACACTAACGGAAAAGATTTGAGTAATAAAAAAAGAAAACAGCTAACGAAAGGACACTCTTCAAATTGATATTGATCCTTGCTAATATAGGACGGAGTTAACAATGTAGGGTTAATATTGCCAATGATATCTAAACTTCAGTAAAATATATAATGAGGTATTTAAATTTTGAAATTGGTCAAAAAGAACTTTTCTTGTACTCTCTAATATTGTTTTTGTGATGTTGGTTAGCGTACATGAAAGATAATTTTAGATCCTAAATTAAATAATTTCAAAATTAAGATATTAAATTAATTTTGAGTAAAATCGTGAGTTTCGCAACCACTAAACTTGATTTGAAACTTTAATCAACTTTGGAAATTATTAAAAAAAAAGGGAATATACATATATATGTGTACATTAGATTAACCAAAGAAGGGTCGAAACTTAAATACTTTAGAAGGGAATCTGCATGCCTCTAGGTATAGGAGTTCATAGACATTACCTTATTCACAGAACAAGCATAGGAGCTGTCAGATAGCTCTTGCCTCTTGGACCACAACAAATTACTTTTAGGAGGATGAAAAAGTAGCATATCTCCTTCGGATTTTCCTTACTCCACGCCCCTTTTAGGCAGCAAGTCTAGAACAACATTCTTTTCTTCTAGGACAAATCAAACTTCCCCTTCTTTATTAAATAACAATGCTTTTCCCTGCAAGAGAACCCATGACTTCAAAAAAAGTCTAAGTTTAACTCAGTGAATCAGGTGATATAAATATCCCATCAAACTATTCTCTCGAAGTGAATCGTTTTTATGAAATCACATGATAAGAAATTGATATAGTAAACCCTGGGCTGTTGTTTTGCAAAGTTACAAACCCATTTTTAATTTTTCCCAATAAACATTTGCAAATATTTCCCATTAACCTAGTATAGTTTCTGATTTTCAATTATGAATTTCTAAGTTTTTCTTTGGCTAGATAATGGACGGAATGTGAGTATGATAACTGCCATCGATCCCTTAGGATCCGACCTAATTATTCCTATGCTACTTCGGTAGGTGCGCTTGCCATAAGTGTTGATAGTTGCTAAACCGAGGTTGAACAGAACTAATTAGCTCTATAAATTTTGAAAACTTTAACTTCGAGTTGTGATTTGAATTTGTGTTTTATATATAACTCCAATAGAGAATTCAAACTAGCTCGCATCATGAAGGAGAAGGTGATAGCCTAAGGTGGTTGCTAGAGGACTCAATTGTTGTTTTGTAAATTTACAACGTTATGTAATATAATCCCTAAAGGTAGGTACAATTTCTAGTAGAAGAAAAAAAAAAAAGAAGGTAATGTATTAATAAGTTTACATATCACTCACTAATAACATCTATATTGCAAAAGTATAATTGATAAGTAGTCAAAGTAGAAGTTCATCTATTATCTATTATATTTAAGTGTTAATGTCACAAATAGTACATGAACTTTGACAAAATATGTAATTAAATGTCTAAACTTTGAAATTGATCAATTTATTACATTGACTTTAAAATTGATCAATTTAGTACATGAACTTTGAAATTGATCAATTTAGTACTTGAAAAAATTTTCATGCACGCTAATAGTACCTTCGTTAAGTTTTTTTAAGTATTAAATTGATTGGTTTTAAATTTTTTTTGGTACTAAATTAATTAATTTTAAAATTTAGATAGTTAATTATATATTTTGTTAAAGTTTTGGTACTATTTGTGATATTATCCCTATCTTTAAAGAGAATAATCATTGATCCTCATAGCTTTAGTCTATTATTTTGGAACCTGCTTTCCTTCCATTATCCCATAAACTGAAAGTATTATCTATTTATTTTATATGTTTATTTATTTTTAATTTCTTAGGAGACTTAATAATGAAATTCTACATGCATTTTAGCTTGGGCTTGTGGTAAATTTCACATTGTGGCAATTTTATTCATATGGAAGCACTTATATGTTTTCCATGCATGACTAGTGTTAAAAAAAATTTCAAACATTTTATTTTCCATTATAATACTTTACAACTATTTTAACTTCTTCTATTTCATTACTCAAAGATCAAAACCCCAAAACTAGAACACTATTTGCCATACCTTCTACAATGTCATTCAAGTCTGGCTTTTACAACAAATTTGGCAAATTTGGGAGTTTAGTAGCTAAAAGCATTGCTAGTTTATGCTCTGACTCCTAAGTAGCATGGGGTACTTGGAATCCCTATGCATCAATAAATACCACATTGCAAGGCTAAATACTCCTCTCTCACTTTGGCTTAACTTAGGGAGAACGCTCTCAAAAAAACAAAAATAAGCTTCATCATTGAGAGGAAAAACCGAGAAGCAAAATAAGATAGCAGCTAAGTGTGACATTCTCTCGACAGGGAACAAGTGGAAGCACATCTCAATCCAAAACACCATCAACTTGGTAGTAGACCAAAAATGCTATGTGTACACACTAGACTACCCCTCTTCCTAAAAGCTTCATGGGGGCTACTTTACAATGATGGATGACCGTTGGCATTCTTAGCTTTCATAATATATCTTATTCATCTAAATGATAAAAGAAATTGCTCTGCTCGATGTTTAGAGTAAGTGGTAGGGTCAATTTTTTTGAATTTTCCTATTACGAAATTCACTCTTACGTTGAGTTTATATTTCCTTGCTACTATCAAGAAAAAGAAATGGAACTCTAATTCATCGCTTACTATGCCTATCCAATAGGAATATAAGAATAAAGGTAAACGGGGCAATGCAATAAGCACTGCTTTTGACGTTGTGTTATGCCTAAGATCTAATCAGCAAGACTTGCATTATGATCATAGATGTGAAGATCTTCCTTCTAGGGTTAGAGCAGGTTGGCTATGCTATGCATCCTCTCATAAGAATATACTTTGAATACCATAGGAAGTGATTCATGTTGGATCTTTTCAAGTAATTGATCAGAGCTTTTGTTTGGTCAAATGTATTCCAACAAGAGTGGCTTGAGAAGTTTTGGATTCCCTTGAGTAAGGAGGGACTTTTGTTTCTGTTTGTGCTAATATTAAATGTCTTGATTCTTAAGCTTTTACTCTAAATCAATCTTTATATTGCCAAAACATAAGACATTAAATTAACAAGTAACATTTTTTTTATTTGAATAGGTTGTTTGTACCTTTTCTATTCATATTTCTTCTAAATATGCTTTATCTTGACAACATCCCAATTTATAGGCTATTTGGTGATTTCAGCCGGAAGGAGACACTACAATTGTTTTATGTAGCTAACTTTCAAGGAGTTTAATTTTTTAGTGCCTATGGCAAAGAAAAAATTTGTTGTCCCAGTTTACTGTCTTCTGTTGAACTTTATGTTCACGAATGATTTTGATGAGAATAATTATTATACACTTCATTATTTAAATATTCTTAATTGTTCAATACTTAAAATATTTATATATACTTTGTATTTTATTCTGTTGTTGTTTAAGTTTTGACAGAAAAAAAGTTGAAGAAAAATCAAAGACAAACTATCGAGCCAGTAGAAGAAAGGTGGATGCACTATTCATCAAATAAAGACAAAAGACTAACTTTTGGGCAAAACTATGAAGTCAAGGGCTAAAGTTTTGAAGTCAAGAGCTGGAGTTTTGAGTAAAATCGTGAGTCAAGGACCGGAGTTTTAAGCAAAATTTATAAAGTTAAGGGTTGAAGTTTAGGCCTCGACCTCAAACCTCGACTTTATAAATTTGCCCTCGACTTTAGAAAGTTTGCCATTGGGCAATATTTATAAAGTCAAGGGCTGAAGTTTAAGCCTCAACCTTAAACCTCAGAAAGTTAAACCTTGACTTTAGAAAGAAAAGAACTGTTAGAATGCATTTAATGCATGTGTCAGACACATTTAATGCTCTTTCTCTACTTTTGACTTTTATACGTTTTTAAAACGTTAAGTTCATTAAACACAAGTACGAGTTGTCAGAAACTTTTTGATAACAGACAAATTTTTATCAAGAACTATAAGTAGAATTTTCCTTCTCTCTTTGAAAGAGAAGAAATACTAGAATTTTTGAATGCATAGTAAAAACGAAAACAATGTTATGTAAGTTTTTTTTTTTGCTTGTGTTTTTATTGTCGTTCTTATTAATTTGAAATTTTTTTAAGAGAACAATTAGTTCTTTGTTTCGAAATGTGCTGATACACTCTAAAGGGAGTTTTTCAACACTGTTTAAGATTTACAAAAGTTGATTATCTGCTCGTTTAAGGAGCTCGGTTTGTAAAAGGAATTTGTAAAATTCTCAAACTATTTTCTGTTGTAAATTTGCTCAAGTAGAAGCATTTCTTTGTAAAGGAAATTTGTATATTTCCTTAAGAGCTTTTCAATTTGTAAATCTGCTCATATAGGAGCTGTTTGTAAAAGTCCTCAAATGATGCATTTGTAAAAGAAGTCCTCATAGAGGCAAAGTTAAAAGTCTTTAGTGGGAGGCATTGAGAAAGTCCTCAGTGGAGGCAAAGCGACGTCCTCGTAAAGGCAAAGCGACGTCTTTCGTTGAAGGCAAAGAGAAGTCCTCAGTGAGAGGCATTTGAAGTCTAGTCTTAAGTTACCAATATCGTCTTAATTGCGATTAGGCGAAAGTCTTTAGTAGGAGACATTTGAAGTCTGGTCGTGTGTTACCAGCACAACACTTGATTTATCAAGTGGAAGTCATTTGTGAAAGGCAATTGTAAAAGTCCTATTACGATAAGCATTATTGTAATTCCTTGTCTAAGAGGTGTATTGATTTTTGAATAATCAATATAGTGTAAAAGTCCTCTTTGAGGTATTTGCCCATGGAGAGTAGGCAGTAGGCCGAACTCCACGTTAAATCCTTGTGTTGCTTCTTTTTCTCTCTCTCTGAGCTTCCTTATTTTTGCTTATTTATTAATCAGTTTTAATTAGTTTATTCCGCTATATTTGTTTGTTTTAATTAACTTTTGTCTTATCTTGGTTAATTAATTTGATTTGATAAAATATAAAAATTTGTAATACTTAATTCACCCCCCTCGTAAGTATTTCTTGTGTATTATTTCTAATATCTTTATTGTGTCCCCATAAATAAATATCTGACATGTGTCAAGAAGGACTTCATTTATTTTAGGTATTTTTATATGTTTTTTTATTTAAACATGTATTAGATATCTATTGGCGGAGATACAAAAGAGACATATGTTGGGTACATCAAATACTTTTCTTAATGGCAATTCTACATTCCTTTTGCTCCACAATGTTTTCAACAAACTTCTTCCGCCTTTTTTGTTTCTGTTTTTTTTTTCCCCGTTTCAATCTTTATATTCAATAATTATTTTTATTTTAAATATTTTATTTTTTAGACTCGTCTCCTAGTAAAGGTTTTAAAAATACCTATTATATTTCCTAACAATGATTATGCAATCTACAAAAATAAGTGCAAAAATTGTAAAAAACTGGGGAAAAAAATATTTTAAATTTTTAATGTTTTATTTATTTATTTTTTTTCATTGCAGCAGTTTTAATTTTTTTTCTTAGTCCTCAATGTTTGTGAAAGTTTAAATCAAGTCCTTTTGATTAGCAGCATTAACTTTTTCTGTTATTTATTTGGCATGTGACATGTCTTAATAGGTCAACATTTATTAATTAAAAAATAATAATTAAATAAATATAAATAAAATAAATTAATAAAAATTATTAATAATGAGAAAGTCAAGAACGTAAAAATTGAAAAAAAAAAAAAAAAAGGAAAAATCTGTGAAACTTTCGCTTCTTTTTATAAGATCATTGACTCGCTCTTAAGCCATTTGAGATGAGATCATAGTACTTCTTTGCCGTACCATATCTTTAACTATCTTTTCATATAATTCAGTTAATGGCAGCTCACCAGATGAGTTTATCGCAGCTTCTTCGCTGCTGGGTGATTACTTTAGCTTTGGGGACTGGGGTCTACGATAGGAGGGCGATGAGCGCAAGTCGAAAAGGCAAAACAAAATTCCAAGGAATTCTAAGGAACGAGAGGCCCTGTTATTGCATGATTTTGGTTTCCACGTATTAGCAGGAATATTCCCTTCAGTGTAATTGATTGACCTAATGTGTTTATTATTTACTTATATAATATTTTAAATTTTCTACATTTTTTATTTCTGATTATTATTATTAATATTTTTTTGATTTATATATAAAAAATTAACGAAAAAATTAACTGCGTTAAATAAAATACTCCTTTATAACTTTTGCAAACATTAAAGTTTGAAATAGTAATAAAATGAAAGTTGGAGACTTAAATAAAAGATTGATAAAATGTTGAGGACTAAAATATATATCTTTTCCAAAAACATTTTGTTTGTTTAGTTTCATAGCAAGTACAAGTCGGTTTGTTCATCATTATTCTGTTTTTTGGCTTCATTTTTTTTTATTTATCAAATAAATTGTTTATTTAGAAATAGATACCAATAAAAATAAATATATTTATTCATAAAACGATCAAATAAATCAGAATAATATGATACAAATACTAACATATGTACCGATGAAAAACAAACCATCCAAACATATCCTATTATAAGTTACCCATTTTCATATTGAAGTTTACACGAAAAAGGTTATAATATGGGATATATGAATGATTTCTACAATCACAAATCTCCAAATTGAAAGATACCAAGAAAAGAAAGGCAAAAAAAAAAAAAAAAAAGGAAAAGCTCTACGTATGACAATAATAGAAGTATATTTCCAACCTTGTGTGATGCGTTAGATCATCTTTAGCACCGAGTCCTTGATATGAGGACTCAAGCTAAGGACTATTTTAATAATATATTAAGGATTTTATGATGAACTGCGACATTTAATAAGAAATTAATTATTTTATTCTTACTTTTTTCATTTTTAACTTGGGAAAATAGCAATTCAGTTGTTGTTTATGTTGCCCAGTGGGGCTGCAAATAAGCCGAGCTATTCGCAAGCTACTCGAGCTCGGCTTGTTTAAGGCCCGGCTTGACTCGGTTCGTTTAGCTAAACGAGCCGAGCTCGAGCTCCATTTCAAGCTCGTTTAGTTAAACGAATCGAGCCTGAGCTTATCCTCAAGCTCGCGAGCCGGCTCGCAAACAGGCTCGTTATGGGCTCGTGAACAGGCTCGTTAAGAGCTCGCAAGCTAAGCTCGTGAACAGACTCGTTTAATATATATATAATATTGATATTATATATAATTATTTATATTAATTTAATATTATAAATATAATTAAAAAATAATTATATAAACTAAACGAGCCGAGCTCAAGCTCGTTTAACGAAACAAGCCCAAGCTCGAACTCGGCTCGTTTAGCTAAACGAGCCGAGCTCGAGCTTAGAAAATCTTAACGAGCTTGGGCCTGAGCCTATATATTCCAGGCTCGTTAAAAGCCCGGATCGGCTCGAGCCTATTAAAAAATAAACGAGTCGAGCCCGAGCTTGTAAAAGCCTGGCTCGGCCCGACTCGTTTGTACCCCTATTGTCAGCAACATCTAAAACCATTTTTTATTAATATATTAGGAGTGAAATAAGAAAATTCTTAATGATGGAAAATTCCTCAAATGCTTTATAATACTTAATAGGATGAAAGATTAGTGTAAGCCGTTTTGAATATTTAGACTTTCATGTTCTAATCCTCGACTAGGGATTAGGATGATCTATTTTTATTTTATATTTACATTTATATTTTATCTGTATTTATATTCATTATTTTTAATATGTTGAAGGGTAAAATTTTTATTTTTCATCTCTAACTATTTATTAGGCGATACTTTATTTCAAATCGGCTACGTACCGACAAAACAAACAGATATCAATGTAAGGCTCAATTGCGATGTCTAAAAATCTCCACAGCCTAGACTCAAAATCAGGAATTTATCCGGCTTGACACCATCGGATCCTAGTTGGGTTACGGCTAAATTCGGAAACCTGGGTCATTTGTCAGATATACAAAAATAAAAAATATATAAAATAAAAACTAATGAAAAAAGTAAGCTAATAATATTTAATATTTAGATTAATTTTCATTAAACAGAAATGAATTAGAAAAAACATATAGTTAAAAAACATGTCTGGTATGCTTTACATAAAAATCAAAAAAAAAGTCCAATTTAAAAAATAATGTGGGATTGCATTTTCCATTTATAACATTTTTTTTCAAAGTCTATAGAATGTATTATAATCCCATACCACCAATAGTACAACTTAATTAGGATATACTTGTATATAGATAAATGCATTTTCTTAACAATATTTTATGAAAATGGGTTTTGGATTATAATATTTTAAGATCAATTTGCATTTTGAGTTCACCATTTTTTTATAATAAATATTTTATGTTTTAAATATGGTTTTACATCTTTAAAAGTATTTGTTTAAGAATCCCATAAGGTAGAGCTAGTCCATAAACTATGAATTCAATGGTTATAGAACTAGCTTGGTCACCTTTTCCTAAAACTAGAATATGTTTGAATTATTGATTTTTATCTATTTCGTATTTATTTTTAATAAATAATATATTTATAAACAATAAAAATAAAATATTACTGTAAAAAAAAAAAAAAAAAAACCTTACGACCTGGCGGTTTTGGACCAAACCAGCCGGCGAAGATATCTAGTGTTGCCAGAACACAAGACGTTCCACTTTGTTTAAAGCCAAGAACGCAGGCTAAGGTCATGTAATCAATGCCACGGAACAGTTTCTGAGTCCATCTTCCCTAAGTCTGAGATCTGACTTTGTCCGCATTGGCCTTGTCTTTGTCTTGTCCCAGCTTTTCAAAAGAACACATATCATCGGATACGCTCCCTTCCTTTTCAGGCTCAGAGCAGCCTTTATCTTGGCCGCATGGCACTTGTAAAACTAAACTAATCAATTGAAACAAAACCGTTTTAGATCTGAAATTTCGGAATATGTCGATACCCATCGTTGGTCA
Source organism: Combretum micranthum (assembly GCA_024138025.1). Classification (NCBI taxonomy): domain Eukaryota; kingdom Viridiplantae; phylum Streptophyta; class Magnoliopsida; order Myrtales; family Combretaceae; genus Combretum; species Combretum micranthum. The sequence goes on along the minus strand of JAMXBD010003382.1, from coordinate 49,754 downwards.
AACAGTATTTATTGAAAAATCAAATTTAAAAACAATTATATTTCTCCATAGATCTTTTCATATACCATTATAAGTTTATGATTTTTTGTAGGTGTTTATTTAGAAATTTGATTTGAAAAAAGAGGTATATGCACTCGTATATTTTTAATATCTTTTTCTTAATATAATGTTCACTTGTATGGATGTAAAAAAATAAAAAAATAAACGAACAAAAAGATCAAAATAGGACAAATCGACCACCCCTAATTTATTTAAAGTATTAAATTTTTATGTTTCTATCGTGTTCCGAAAGAATTCTATTATTTGTCCTTTTTATCTTTTGCTGATGTCTTCAATCACTCACTATTTTTATGATATAGACAAGAAATAGTTAAATAGGCAATTGATTTATGTATATGACCTTCAAATCTGGTGGGTAAATTATATTATAAGGTATTAATATTTAATACGAGTGATAAATTAGATTTTGTTTTAAAAATTAATTATTAAAATAGGATATAATCAAACTTAATTACCAAAATAAGCCACCAAACTCACGTTTGAGAGATGTGTGTTAGGCTTGGATGTATTGCACATGTTAGACATGTGAATCATGAGAGCATGACTTACACACTTAACATGCGAGTCATGTTTTAGTATAGAAGCAGACACAATGATGCCGAGAAAGAAGTAGGGGTTTGTAATGTTGATATTGTTTAGAGAAAGAATGAGAGCACAATTGCCTTTGGAGAGTGCGAAAGCAAATGAAGCTGGGATGAGGAGAGAGATTTGATGTGGATGAGGAGGTCTTGGTATGGAATGTGGTTGGAAGTGGAACCATCAATGAGAGCAAGGATGGAACAAGGTGGTGGATGGGAAGAGAGGAGAAAGAAGATGAAGTTGATGATGGAGAGAGAGGTGGAAAGAGGAAGTAAGGGAGATGGTGGATGGAGACTGTGGAAGAAGGAGGTTTTGAAGCAGAAATCGGAGGTTGGATTGATGGAGCTGTGGTGGCACTCATCATTACTTGCTTCTTAAATATGCAAGTTCATTGTTTATCAAACTCGTATCTCCAACATGCGAGTTTAGTGGTTTATTTTGTTGATTAATTTGTCATGTGTCATATTTTGGTAACTATTTTTTTTTAAAAGGATTAGACCGAACTTTCACTCATGTTATAATAATAGTTGTTTTGGTAAATATTCTAACAGATAAGTAGAACCAAAAGCCTAGGGTTTATAGGTTCCATTAATCCAAATCAAACATAAAGCAGAGAGAAAACTAGTTTAACTACTTGTACAGGTATAAATGAGCTAAAGCGATAGGAGTCGAATCCCAGCATCTATTGCCAAAGCTTGCATCCAAGGAAATCAAGGACTAACTCAAGAGATCCTTTCCAAATCCACGCATAAAAAGGAGAATTACTTCATTCATTATCAAGATCACATCAAAAGTTTAGACAAGATGAGGATTTGGACCTATGAAGATGAGTATGATTTCCTACATGGTTATTGAATGGATCATATAAATTGTATTGAGTCAAATTGTAGGAAATGAGAAGGAAAATGTGAAATTGAAGGAGATAGGTTAATCATGATTATGACCCAGGCCGTTATTGAAGAATGAGGAAATAGAGGGAGACATGCGACGTTATGCTCGTGATAAGGGGCATTACAATAATGACTATGATGAAGCTCGTCCCAGTGTTTGAAATTTTGCTCCAAAGAGATCATGGCTCATGCTATGGCTGTGATGGTGCTTGTTATCCCAAATACGACTGTTTTGTGCATTTTATCAATGTTGGAGATTTTGGTCAGAGGAGATCACGACCATTGATACGGCCATGATGGGGCTTGTGAACGATGAGAACGCTCGTTATCTTGGGCATGACTAGTGTTCTGTATTTTGCATGAATTTTCTTTATTTAAGTTGTATTATTTAGAAGTTTTCCATTATGTGGGTTTAGTATAAATACCCTCTTATTTTAGAAAACCGTGGCAAGAAACATTACATTCAAATACTTCTTTGTATTGTCTTTCATTTGAGAGCCAGAATAAATAGTTCTTATCAATCTATTTTGATAGTGGCGAACAACCACTCAATTTACATATCAAGGTGAGAGAGAGTGTAGTTCAAGTTACTATTGGTGTGTAATATCCGATATTAATGCCGTTTATGTCTTTATTTTCATTGCAAATCTGTTTTCAAGGCTTATTACGTCATAATTCGAGCTAGAAGCGTATCGTAAATTTTGTAAGCCACTTGAATTTAGCTAAATAATTACTTTTTATTTGACAATAATTAAGTTTAGTTCCAACTCAAACTGTTTAAATAATTTATCAAATTAAGATCAAATTTTATAGAATTTAACTTCTTTGTCCAAAAACCTTTGAGCTCGAGTCAAATGCAAACATGGGTAAAATTCTAGCCAAGTTTGTATTTTAATCTTATTTTTAATTGTGTTCGAATCGAATTTGAGATGTCAAATACTTCGAGGAGTTTTACTTCAAGCTTTGTGGCAGTTTACCTTATGTGACTAGTGCTCGTCCATCCAGTTGCAGGCTTCTGTCCCAACACAACTTAGCATAAGTGAGAAAAGGTTTTTTATGCTCCGTAAAAAGGGCTGACTGGGCGAGTTCTTGAGAATGTTTTGACAAAGCTGATCCGATTCCATTTTTCTGTCATCTATGCGAAATGTGTGAAGTGTACAGAATGCTCATTTGATGGTTGACACCATAGCCATATATAGGAGTTGTGGTCAATCAACGAAGCCATGGTCGTGGTCCACTGCAAGTGCTATTTGGCGTTTAGCGGTTACTAACTTGTGATTATTGTTGACTAATTTATATCATATGTTGATTTAGGGTTTTAGAGCCTCTTATGAGTTTCTCTCTGTATATGTACACAAAATGTGAACATATAAATCTTAGGGGAGTCGGTTGTAAAAGTGTTGCCGTAGAATGGTATTGTAAGATTTTTATGTTAGTAATGGATTGTTTAAGCTTTACTCGTGATTTTTTATTCAATTCTTTTGGGATTTTATTCAATTTTTCTTTTTGTATTTTAGTATTAAATATTGTGTGTCTTGTTTTTTTCTCTTTCTATTTTATTTCTTGTGTGCAGAGTTTTCTCGTCCACAACTATAAATCCGGATTAGAATTTAGAACCTTTGACAAGGTGATATTATGGCTATCAATTATCATTGTTGTGTGTATCCAACAATATCTTTATATATTTAAGCTTTTAGTCTTTGTTTGGTTTTGGTTACATTCTGCCAATTTGTAGAGATATCATACAAAATATGACCATTATTGTGATGCTAAGATAAAATTTCCTCATTTTTCAATGTATCATGATTACATTTATTTAATATACTTTACATGTTTCATTTAAAAGAAAAGTTCATGGATAATTGTAGATAAAATCGAAAAATCATTATTCATGTGTGTTTATGATTCCTAAACATTTAAAGTAAAATATTACATCTTCATAACTTTTAAAAATATGTATATACTCTTCAATCTGTTTCTAAAAGGATCATAAATAGCATCAATTTTAGAATTAATGATTGTTTGAAGACATACATATTTCAAAAGTTTTAAGAAGTTGAAATTGCACTTCAAATATATACAAATTTAACTATATGTATCCAACAGATTAATATATATATATATATATATAGGCAAATTTTCTACAAAGTTTAATTAAGAAGGTGGGGGCAATGTGTCCATATTGTGCAAACTGCACATGATTAACAAAATAGAAAACATAGTGTGCGCTATGTAATTCATAATTTGATATGTAAGAAGCGTGGCAAACAAAAGCATTAGGGTTTTCGAGTGGAGAGAGAGAGAGGGAGAGAGATAGGAAGAGCAAAACAGAGAAGAGGAGATGGCTTTGGTTTTGGGGGCACATAAAATCACGCTTTTCCATTCCACGCGTGACATGTCTCGTCTCTCTACTCCATCACTTCATTACCCAAGAAAACCCCCTCTCTAGCCATTTTATAAAGCTCAACCAACCTCTTCCTTAATATCCTCTTCTAATACAATAAAATACAACCTCACTAGTTTCTTCTTCTAGGTTTGAGCATATAGAAGAGATATACACAATGTATGTGATTCCTCTCTTTTTTCCTCTCTTTTTCCGGGTTTCAAACGATGTCCTTATTCGTCTCCTCTTTAATATAATGTCGATTTATATCAATGTAGTATGTGATTGGAGTGAATCCGAATAAGGGCATCATTTAGGGATGAAAAAGAGTTATATCTCATCTTTATATATAGATTATATATATATATTTATTTATTTCAAGAATAAGTCATTTATGTTTTACTTAGTGTGCAAGTTTTTATATTCTTTTAATTCAATGGGAGGCTAACAAAATGTGGGCATTTTTATGGAAGTTTAGATGGTTGAGGTACGAGTGCCAAATTTAGACTGTGAAGGATGTGCCGCAAAGTTGAAAAGAGCTCTCTACAAGCTTAAAGGTATGCATCAAGTTTCTAACCAAATATATATGCATTTCGGCTTTATTTATTTGTTCATTTATATTTTCCCCTTTCTTGGGCCTGCATGGATTAACTTTATATACAGTGATGACATATATAAGTCGACGACAAGTCCCTAAACTTTTTTTTTTTTTAATTTTTAAAGAGACACATTCTTTTAGGAAGTGGGCATGCAGCATTTTGATTATACTACCCTTAATATCATAATAAATATTTGGCTCATCAAACATTTTTCATAAAATTAATTTTTCTTCTTTGTTGAAGTAAACTAATTCCCATTAAATTATGAGTAGGAATTATTTTAAAAGTAATTTATTATCTTTCTCCACACATTAAAACCTAAAATCCTCTTGTTGTATAGTTTTTAAAATTTTAATTTCAATTTCTCTTTCCACTATTTCTTCAACATTTACATTGAAATTGATTGATCATACTCTGTCCTACTAGTACCTAATCTCAGCTGTGGGAAAGAGAAGTTTAGATGCAAATAATTGTTGATAACATGGGGAATAGCGCAGCCTTTACTTTGTTTTTTCAGACATATCGTCACCTATTCAAACCTAATTTATTCCATTCGGATACTAGTAATAATGTTACTAAACTAAATTACTTACTTTTAAGTTTGACATAAAGATAGATGGCTTTTAATTATTTGTTTATGAATTTATTTTTGAGAGCCTATAAATGACTTAAGTACGGTGACATATTTAAAATATAGTATAATGGTTTGAATATTGTGACCAGCAAAGTGCTTTATACTCATCCCTAAATAGGGGTATGCAAAAGAATGGATGAAACCGAACGAAACTGAAAAATCAATATAAAAAATATGGTTAACCTGTTCATTGGTTTCGATTTAGGATCATGATTTTTATTTTTTCGGTTTTCGATTTCAATTTCAGTTTGTAATCATAAAAAACGGATAGTTAACGGTTAACCGTTTTCAATATTTATAAACATATTATAGATATAATTTTCATACATATATAATTATTTTAAATATATATATATATACGTATGATTTACATATACGTATAATTTACATATGTTAATCTCTCTTGGATTTTGATTAAGGTACTATTGTCCTATGTTTGATGGGACATAATGTGGTAATTGATTTGATTTGATTTTTGTCGATGATGATACATCCAAAGGCTTTTTTTTCCTATTTTTCCTAGTTTGAGTTTCTTTTTTTTTTTTAATCTCTTGTCATATATAATTTTAAAGAAAAACTTTATGATAAAGGCTAAAAAATAAAGTTTGTTGAAATTATCAATATGATTTGTTAAAATCATTACGTTAAATGGTTAAAAATCGAAAACCGAAAAAATTAACCGAGCAAATCGGTTAACCATTTGTAATGGATCAGTTAAGAATCGTAATATTAAAAAACCGATCATTATGGTTAGGTTTTAAAAATAGGATCATAGACCAGTTAACCGATCCGTGAACATCCTGGCCCGAATATTTTAATTATATGCACGAGCTTCATGCATCACTCTTTTGGGTCCTAGATTGTGTGGGTTGGCCTATTTGGAAGGAGCCCAGAGAGGGACTATCACATTTTTCACATGATGGGCCACCTAATTTCAGGAGAAAGCCCACTTAGAAAGCTTTACCAGTGAAAGCCCATATAGCTTCGTCCAATAAGACCACTGTGGTCTGGAGTTCTATGCCCAAAATTGGAAGGTTCATCTTAGTATTGTTCGGTTGATTAGTAAGTCGCGACCGATTGATCCTCAAATCTAATTTCAGGAAATCGACTTTTTAAGGAGAGTGAAGGTTCTTTTTCTGCAAATAAAGCCTCGAACAAGAGTTAAACTCATCTTCTAATAGGAATGGGATATTCTACCCGAAATTTAATTTAATAAAATGAAAGAAAGAGATAACTATTCTGACTCTTTAATATAAATATGTAAGTGACAAAAAATATATATATATATATAATATATCTTTGTATATAAGCTTTCCGCAATTTTTATAGTATTCCAAAATCTTTTACAAATGTACGAATTATGATGATAAATTATGAACCTCCAACATTATTTTAAATAGAAAGGTTTCCTAACTTCATTAGTATTAATGCACCATGCTTTTTGTGAATAAAAAGTTTACCTAATATCACTACCACTTATTAAAATTTTACTGAAACTTGTACATCACCCATCATTACATGTAGGAGTATATTATTAACGATGAATCCTTCTTCTTTTCATGCCTCTATTCCAATCCCCCATCATTGCCACTTACATGTTGCCTGTACAATTAAAAAAGGTAAAAATAAACCATATTAATCGATTGATGCTCTATATATTATTGATAAAATTGTCGACAGGAAAAAAACTGAGTAGGGAGATAATTCAATTCCTTTATATCATTATACTCATCAATAAAGTTATTAAACATCTATATGGACAAATTTATATTAACCAGGAGTGGAAGAGGTAGAGGTGGACATGGAGATCCAAAAGGTGACAGTGAGGGGCTATAAGCATGCGTTAGATGAAAAGAAAGTGCTGAAAGCTATTAAAAGAGCAGGCAAAGCAGCAGAGCCATGGCCATTCCCTGGACATTCTCATTTTGCATCCTTTTACCAATACCCTCCTAACGTTGTCAGCCATTACTATGATACCACCCGTAAAACTGCTTCCAGTGCTCATACGTTTTTTCACACTCCTGCAGTTTATTCCGTCGCGGTTGCATCCGATGCGGCGTTGGCGTCCCTGTTTAGCGATGATAATCCTCATGCTTGCAGCATTATGTAATCCAAGATTTTGTAGATTTTTATGCTGGTTTATATGTCATGATAATGAATCCATATGATTTTGCTAGAGAAGTTTATTCTTCCAGCTTCTACCCATGCTAGTCCTTTATGTTGAATGTCAGCAGAGACGGGAGAGCCGATTCATGAAAAGATCGAAAATAATACCTTTTTTAATTTAAATATATTATAATAATTAGTCTTTTATGGAGTTTAAAGAGGCGGGCTTCTATTGACACCTTTGTCCGTCCATCTCTATGTTATGAAATAATAAAGACGAAAAATAAAGATTGAAATGACAAAGACACAAAATTGTTTACCCAGTTCGTCACGGATTGTGACTACGTCTGGGGGCGCTACCAAGTCAGGATATTCACTATCTGTTAGAGAGAGATGGTATTACATAGATGGGCTATTTATAAAAAAACCTAATGACAATTTTACGTGAACTGCCTAAAATACCTTTACTAACAATAATAATGCCTTTTGGGAAGAGTTACAACTCTTCTATATACCCCTTCAAGAAAAGTTACATTGTTTCATATACAAGAAACATGTCCCTTCGCATATATATTGAGAAGAATTATGATTTTTCAAAGGTGTACAGTATTCAGGCTCCACAACCCAACAATCTCCCACCTGGAGACTAAATCTCATGTAAGCCACTTCTCAATCTCTCATCAGTAACTTGCACCAAATGGTAGCGCCAAGACTTCTCTTCAAGTTTCAAGCCCAGTTGAAGCCATACATAGCTTCAACTTCTCTAAGGTCACAACCTTAGTCAACATATCAGCAGGATTCTCGCTCCCTTGAATCTTCACTAGCTGCAAGATCTTTCTCTCCAAGAGATACCGTATGTAGTGATATTTCAACTCAATATGCTTTGTTCTTGAATGAAATGCTGGATTCTTAGCCAAGAAAATAACACTCTGACTGTCACTGTATAGGGTACCATCCTTATGCTCTTTCCCCAATTCACTTAAGAAATTCTGCAACCATACCATCTCTTTACTTGCCTCTGTCACTGCCACATACTCTGCTTCTGCAGTTGATAAGGCTACGATCTTCTGCAACTTAGAAGCCCAAGATATCGCTGTACCACCCAAAGTAAATACATACCCGGTTGTACTCCTTCTCTTATCTAGATCACTAGATGCCAAATCCGCATCAACATATCCTGCCAACTTGCAATCCTTGCCTTGAAAACACAAACTCCTATCTGTGGTACCTCTCAAGTACCTAAGGATCCATTTCAGTGCTTCCCAATGCTGTTTGCCCGGATCGCTCATAAAACGGCTAACAACTCCCACCGCATGCGCAATATCTGGTCTCGTACAAACCATGGCATACATAATGCTTCCAATCGCCGAAGCATAGGGAATCTTCTTCATATGGGTTCGCTCTTCCTCACTCTTAGGCGACTCTTTGCTAGATAGTTTAAACTGACCACCTAGCGGGACACTCACTGGCTTAGCATCTTGCTTATTAAATCGCTTTAATACTTTCTCGATGTACTCAGCCTGTGAAAGATACAACTTCCCCGCCTCTTTGTCTCGAATGATACGCATACCCAAAATCTGCTTAGCCTCTCTAAGTTCCTTCATAGCAAATTGCTCGGATAACTGCTTTTTCAATTTACTCACTTCTCGAGCATTGGACCCTGCTATCAACATATCATCTACATACAGCAGTAGAATGATATAGCTTTGGTCAAATCTCTTGAAGTAACAACAATGGTCGCATTGCATCTGACAAAGTCAATTTCCTGCATAAACCCATCAAACTTCTTGTACCACTGTTTCGGTGCCTGTTTCAAGCCATATAAGCTCTTCTTGAGCTTACACACAAGGTTAGTGTTACCCTCTGACAAGTATCCTTCTGGTTGCATCATGTATATATCTTCCTCCAAATCACCATGGAGGACGGCTGTTTTACATCCATTTGCTCCAATAGCAAGTTCTCTGCAGCTACATACTCAACACAATACGTTAGTGGTTAGCTTCACAACAGGAGCAAAAATATCAGTATAGTCAATACCATGTCTCTGCTGAAACCCTTTCACAACCAGCCTTGCCTTGTAACGCTTGCTTCCATCAACCTCCTGCTTAATTCTATAGACCCATTTATTATGCAATGGTTTCTTGTCCTTTTAAAGCTCGACAAGTTCCCAAGTATCATTGGACATCAATGAATCCATCTCATCATCCATCGCAAGCTTCCATTTGGCTCGATCCTGTCCCTGGCTAGCCTCTGCATAACATTTAGGTTCACCACCATCAGTTAACAGCAGGTAATAACTTGACGGTGAATACCTGTCTGGTGAACCACACACTCTGATAGACCTCCGCAGCGGAGCTATGGGCAGTGGTGTACTCTGCTCTGCCTCAATAACAACCTCATCATTCTGAACAGCCTTGCGCCCACCTGAGTTCGAAATATCTAACTCAACAATCTGGGTACCTACACTGTTAGAATCTGGTGCATCCAATCTGTCCTTGTACAGAACCTGCTCATTAAATATGACATCTCGACTACGAATAACTTTTCGATTACGTTCATCCCAGAATCTATAACCGAACTCATCACCACCATATCCAATAAACGTCCATATAACAGATTTAGCATCTAATTTAGTTCTAGCAGTAGCATCAATATGAACATAAGCAATACAGCCAAATACTCGAAGAAACGACAGGTTTACCTCTTTACCACTCCAAGCCTCCTCTGGTATGCCATTCTCCAAAGGGCTGATGGTCCTCTATTGATCAAGAAGGCAGCAGTGTTGACTGCATCTGCCCAAAACATCTTGGGTAACCCACACTTCAGCCTCATGCACCTAGCACGTTCATTAAGTGTTCTGTTCATGCGTTCTGCAACGCCATTATGTTGAGGGGTTCCTGGCATAATCTTTTCTATGCGAATACCATTATTAGCACAAAATTCTTTAAACTCACTGAGCATATTCACCACCATTATCAGATCTCAGACACTTCACTTTCAGGCCTGTTCAACTTCTACCAGAGCTTTCCACTTTCTAAAGATATTAAAAGCATCAGATTTATTTTTTAGAAAATAACCCATACCTTTCTAGTGGAATCATCAATAAAAGTCATGTAATATGACGCACCACCAAGAGATGTCACCGGCGCTGTCCCCATAAGTCACTGTGTACTAACTCAAGCTTCTGCTTTCTCAAAGTTCTGCCAGCCTTCGAGAAACTTACCCTCTTCTGTTTCCCGAGTACACACTCCTCACACAATCCGACTTCAGTTGTCTTGAGGTCCGCAGTTTTCCTTTTGAGCACAGCTCCTTCCCTTTCTCACTCATATGACCTAATCGGCAATGCCACAAATCTGCATCACTGTATGCTCTTGTAAGAGCAATACTATCCTTGAGATTTGTCGTCGTATACAATGTACCCTCCTTCTTGCCTCGAGCCACCACCATGGCTCCTTTTGTAATTTCCAATTATTGCAGCCAAAGGTTACATCATAACCTTCATCATCTAACTGCCCAACCGAGAGTAAATTTCTTTTCAACCCAGGGATATGTCTCACGCCATGCAACTGTAATACAGATCCATTCGGTGTTTTGATCTGAACATCTCCCTTCCCCACGATTTTCAGAGGTTCATCATCAGCAAGATAGACTTCTCCAAAATCACCAGAAGTATATTCTTCCATTAACTCTGCACCACTGCAAGAATGAAACGATGCTCCAGAATCCAAAACCCACGATTCCAATGGACTGCTCACACTCAAAATTAATGCATCTTCGGTTTCATCTACTGTTGCATTTGCCTCCTTCTTTTTCTTCGGTGCTGTGCACTGATTCTTGAAGTGACCAAATTCCTGACAGTTCCAACACTTGATTTTACTCAAGTCCCTTTTCGATGCACTTCTTCCCCTGTTCCGACCTCTTGATTTCGATCTACCCCGATTCGTTTCCTTCGAATCGATCTGCCCCTATTTCCTGTGTTCAAAACTGACCCTGAAGTAATACCTAATTCCTTCTTGCGAATTTCTTCACCAATGATCAGATCTCTTACTTCGTCAAATTTCAACTTCTCTTTCCCCGATGAAGCACTAACAGCCGTAACTGTTCCGTTCCAACTCTCCGGTAAGGAAGACAGCAAAATTAGGGCTTGGACTCATCATCGAAATCAATATCCACAGCGCTTAATTGGGTTGTGATCAAATTGAACTCGTTAAGATGATCGGCAACCACAGTATTCTCTGACATCTTTAGGTTGAAGAGACGCCGCATCAGATGAACCTTGTTTGCTGCTGATGGTTTCTCATACATCTCCGATAACGTCTCAAACATCTCCTTAGTGGATTTCGCTTTTGCTGTATGAAGCGCAACGTTCCTGGACAGAGACAAGCGAACCACGCTCATCGCCTTCCTGTCCAACAATTTCCAGTCTTCGTCCTTCATATCCTCTGGTTTTGTACCCAGTGGCTGATACAGATCTTTACCATACAGATAATCCTCGACCTGCATCTTCCAGAATCCGAAATCTGCTCTCAAACCTTTCAATTGGCAATTTTCCGTCACCCATCATATCTATCCCATCGAACCTGGGTGCTCTGATACCAATTTGTTATGAAATAATAAAGACGAAAAATAAAGATTGAAATGACAAAGACACAAAATTGTTTCCAGTTCGTCACGGATTGTGACTACGTCTGGGGGCGCTACCAAGCCAGGATATTCACTATCTGTTAGAGAGGATGTGTATTACATAGATGGGCTTTTTATAAAAAAACCTAATGACAATTTTACGTGAATGCCTAAAATACCCTTACTAACAATAATAATGCCTTTTGGGAAGAGTTACAACTCTTCTATATACCCCTTCAAGAAAAGTTACGTTGTTTCTTATATACAAGAAACATGTCCTTCGCATATATATTGAGAAGAATTATGATTTTTCAAAGGTGTACAGTATTCAGGCTCCACAACCCAACAATCTAAATGTTAATTATTACTAAGATAGGACTCTAAATTACACTGCACTCAATAAGCTCTTGAAAAGAAATTGCAAAATCAATCCTTATTAGCTATATCTACACACGCATAGCATCATTATTTATAATTCTTTGTCAATAATTTTTGGAATTTTAGTGATGGCTTAAAGATATTTGTATATTGAGGAAATTGCAAATAATATTTTGTGGAAATTCTGCTAAAATTTCGAATGTAGCAAATAAAACGTGAAGTAGTCAAAGACTATGCTGGCTTTAATCATTCATTGTACTTTTTCTCCCTAAGGTTAAAAAGATTTTACAGAATCGGAGAATAATACAGAATTGTCAAATCGGTAATAGAGACGGGGTTTTAAAAAGAAGGTTGGCTTTTTCCAATACAACGAATGGCCTAGCTTCCTTGACTGCAACTTTTATTTGAAGCCATTAGAAACCATTGGCTAAGAATATAATAGCTTAGGCAAGTTCCAGAAGACCAAATCCAAAAATTAGTTTTGTTTCCGCATATCGTTCGGCTCGTGGGCTATAAGTTTTTCCATTTGAGCAATCACAAAAATTTGACATTCTCAAATATTAAAAGTTTTGTTTAAACAGATACATTGATCACTTGTAATGGAAAAAATTGCAAATAATCTCTAGACTTTAATAAATTAATAAAATAAAGTAAACGTTTGATATTTTAAGTGAATAAAAACAAGTAAAAAGGAAGTTTAATGATATTAAAATATAATTTATATCATAACTATCACGTCAAGTTCTGCCGCAATGAATGGGATGTCCCTAGGTCCTCAGACCACCCTGGGTAGGGATCATGATGTCATGTACACTGGCTCTCTCAGTGCACCCTTAGACACAATTATGACACTAGAGACATTGTGTAACGATTCGGAATTTTACCCACTAAGATATTGTCTGCTTTGGCCACACGCTGTACAGTTTTATCCTTTTTTGGTACTAGCGCATCTCAAGAAGGTCACCTATCCTGAGATTGCTCTGCCTAGCACGCTTAACTTTGGAGTTTTGGCAAACTCTAAGCCATTACACCGAAAATGCACCTCTTATTATTAGAGTTCCACCATCTAATTTGAGAGGTATTATAAACTCTCTCACTTATAGAACTGACGTCCCTGTTAATTTCGATTTATAGTTCAGACTACTATGCTCTGATACCACTTGTCACGACCTATCACCCTAGGCTCCATGCAATAGAGGGACGCCCATAGGCTTTCAGCCACCTTAATAGGGATCGTGATGCTAGGTACACTAGCCCTCCTAGCGCATCTTTATGCACAATCAGGACACAGAGGCTCTGTATGACGACTTGAAACTCTATCCACCAATGTTTGTCTGCTTTAACCACATACTGCACAGTTTTATCTTTTTTTTTTTTTTTTTTTTTTTTTTGTGCTAGCGCTTTCTAAGTGAGTCACCATCTTGGGATTACTCTATTAAGAGTACGCTTAACTTTGGAGTTCTGACAAATTTCAAATCATTACACCGAAAAGGCATATCTTGTGATTAGAGTTCCACCATCTAGGTATAAGGGTACTACATTTTAATAATGTATTTTCTTTTTTACTTTTGAGGTTACCACTAATTCATAAAATTTAAAATGAATGTTTGCAATAGAATATGATAAACCTTTATAAATTATAATGTTGGAACCATAAAAAAGTTATTAATTGGATTGGTGATAATAAGAGTGCTTCTTCCATTAAGTAAATTTAAAATAATTGCATAAAAAATGTTGTATATGAAAAGAAAATTTATTGTACATATATATTTATGACAAGTAAGTGCATAAATGGTAGTCATTGTTTTTAATACTTAAACAATATTCATTGTATTGATTAATTAAATTAAGATAAATATAAGTCGCTTGCATTCATGGTTATTTACTAAAACTAATTACCTTCAAAGTATGATTACGAAGGGAGCTACAATATACAACATAAAAAAATTCTTAAAATCATACTCAAACAATGACTACCCCATTTTAAAGGTGTGAAAAATTCAACCTTGATTGATCAAATACATATAGCAATATGTGAGTATGAGAGAGACTAGTCTACATGCTTTTGAGAAAAAAAAAAAAAACCAAATAATAACACTTTACAATTTTTTTGTTGCGGCTGGAGAACATGACGCTGAAGCTTTTGAATACAATGATAGAAAAGCTTAGGATGAAATCCATGTAGAGTTAAAATTCAAGGAAAAACTACAATAGATTAGTATTTTAACCAAATTGTTAGTTATGTTTGTACTCGAAGAAAAATTAAATCATCTTGTCATGTTTTTAATAGACAATTTTTTTTGGCGTTTAATAGAACAATTTATGTTGATCATTAGAGGCCTAGATCCATACCCAATCATGAGCGCACATTGAAAATACTTAATATATCACTTTTATATTTATTTAAATAGTAAGATGATTAAATAGATGGTTCATTGGTTGAACTGTAGAAGTTCCTTTGACAGGACTATAGATTTATTTGAGTCTTTCTAAAAATTATTATATCATAATTTATCAAAATTACTATTTTATAAACTGTCTAAGTTGGGATTAGAAAAAAAAAATATTTTAAAGAAGTTATCAATTTATCGAGTATTAATTTAGCTCAAACACTAGGAATTTTTTTGTAAATTTTGCAAATATTAATTCTTTCCATAATTGATTACACTATGGAATTACTTTAACAAGTAACCCGACTTTCAGTAACAAAATACTTCTTCTTTAAAGTTATAAGCAGAAGTAACGTTTTCCAGAAGTTTATGTCTCCGTCATCCGGTCTTAAACTTGGTGGATAAGTATTAGCTACGCTCTAAAAAGGGGAAAAAATTGTAATTAAAAAAAAAACTAAAAACATAATTCAAAATCATAGAGGTTTGAAAACCACGGCTTTAGGCCAACAGCATGAGTAAATCTAAGTGTCTATTCGGCTAGTTTTTTTTCGGTAGATATAGATATTTTTTTTAAAATTTTTTTAAATAAATATTTAAGAAAAATAAATACAGATAAAAAAATAGTTAATAGTTTTTTATGAAAAGATTAAATATATTAAGTAGAAATATATATATTTATATATATATAAATCAATATTTTTTACACATATATTTTGACATAACTACAAATGAAAAACAGACTCCAAACATGCTCTAAATATTGTCTCAAGTAAATAATAGGATAGTACAAAAATGGAGCTACATGTATGCGTGTGTGTATATATATATTATCTATCGCGTTAATCTCATATACTTCTTTTGATAAAATATTTTAAAATAAGCAACTCTTTAGTAATTTGTCATTTATAGTATAAAAAGTTCCATTTAGGTTATTTCCTCATTATCACTACAATTATTATTGTTGGTCCCGAAATGATAACCAAGAGGGGGGAGGGGGTGAATTGGTTATAATAAAAAATTTTGACCAAATTTTCACACACTTGGTTATACTAATAAAATGGCTTTTGATCTTTATAAAATAAATGAATTTGATGAAAAACTTCTTTAAAATAATAAACCAAAATTATCCTATATGAATAATCTCACAAATATTTAAACTATAGTTTGAAAACTTTCTTCTCGGAACCTTCTGACCAACTCTCTGACTCAAGAACAATAAGAACAACACTCTCTGATTAACCTTCTGACTGACGATCAAATGCAATAAAACAAATTAAAATTACACGAATTAAAGAGAGATGAGTAAGAGAGAAATGCAAAACGAATTATAGAGGTTCCGCCTTGAGCGTCAATCCTCTCTTCCAGCTCCAAGCCAGGGTCACCGGTAATCCACACCGGTTTTGTTCCACTAATCCAATAAATAAGAATAGTTACAAGAAGTTCACAATTCACTCAGCTTGATTCTCTCAACAACCAATCTACTGAGCCTACTTGCAACTCACAATCACTAAAATAATTTATCAAAATCTGAGGAGAATAAAGTAAAGGTCCTCGACGGTTTTTGAACAATACGAAAGAACAATGAAAATAATGACAGTAATTTCGCTCTTGAATGCTTTTGAATTCTCGTTATTTTTTGCTCTACTTCTTTCTATTTCTTTAAGTTGTTCATATATATTTGTTCTTCTCAACACTTGAAAACAATCTGCTGCGTTCCAGATTAACTTGTTTTCCAGATTTCTCGCAAAAATGAAGATTTGTTCCTGATATGTCGAGTAAATCTCTTCAAGTCTATCCTCATCTGGATTTGAATTTTGAATCGTCTGATAAGCTTCCTCGAGAGTGAGATAACTTCAAATCTCTACAATCTTGCATGAATATCTCAAACAAACAAATTCAAACATTCCTCTTGTTGATCACGTCTTGAATCTGTTCAATGTATCACGCCTGGGATATTTATTTTTCTGTTCCATGAATTCTGACTTCGGACAAGCTCCTGAAATCTTGTATATGTAAAAAAATATCCGAACATTACTTGCATAATCTTATCCCAAATTAATTTTCAAATTACTTAAACTTTCTCATCTTATTTTAATTAGAAAATAATAAAATACCCTGTGGATTATGAACCAACTTTTGTGGAACAGATTAGATATATTTCCCAAATATATTTAATCATTGGAGCTAGGTCTTCATCATATCAAATATTTTGTTTTTCTTCATATCGTATCTTCTGACATTCCTTCTGCCTTTCATCTGTGTACTTGTTCATAACTAACGTTCCTTCTGCCTAAGCTTCTGACTTATCATTTTTCCTTTGTTCATAATAGATGTTCCTTCTGCCTAAGCTTCTGACTTATCATAAATATTTGAATCCTCTTGAATAAACTTTCTGGATAACTTTCTGATAAAACATACTCAAAATAATCGTTATTTCATTAATTTTTGTTATCATCAAAATCCTTGATTGAGAGAAACCAACATTCTCCCCCTTTTTGATGATAACAAAACCCATATATAAACAAAATAAATAAAAATTACACATTCATACATATTCATCCAGACATTCATACATATTCATCCAGAAATTTTTAACGCATTCTCATTTCATCCAAAGATCGAAAAGATTGAAAAAGCAAGTGTCCTAAATTTTATATTCTACAAATTGTAATTATCCAAAAGAATTATCCAAAAGAGCCAACAGATATATTATAATTATCTAGTGATTTTGTTTATCTGTCTCCCCCTTTTTGTTAGCATCAAAGAAACCAGCATTAAATAAATAAATGCTCCCCCTAAGAATATGCCAAAAGTAAACATTCATGCGTTTGAAAACTAAAATGTGCAGAGTCTGAAAGATCAAAATACAGACATATTCAAGGAGTTCTGAAAACAAAAAAAATGCAAATCATTTTTTCTTTGATTGCCTAGTTATTACTGTCTTGCGGGCTGGTTGTTTTTTCCTTTGAGGAAAGTCTTTGGAGGAGGAACAGATGATTGAGGTTGAGATTGAGTGGGCTGATCAGGTTTTTGAGTTTTGTTTAAAGTGAGAATATCCTCAGCAACCTTATGAAGAGCTTCCAAATCTTCAGAGGGAATTGGCTCGATATGTTCAACAGTAGCAGCTTTGATCCCTTCATCACGTGGAGCCTGCACTTCTTCTTCTGGTTGTGGATTCAAAGCTTCAGAGGGTGGAATTTGAGAAGACAGCTGTGGGTCACTGGTAGTGGGAGGAACAGCTGGATCAAAGTTCTCAGGAGGTAGATCATCCATGAACCTCTGGATGTGAGTCCTGTTGTGGATCAAGATGCTGGGACTCGTCTTTTTGCTGCAAATCAATAGTTTGAAGAATAGATTTTGTTAAACTGTTCTTCAAATCATTGATTTTCTTATCAATGAGACCTAATAAAGCAGATTGGAGGCCTGATCTTGAAGTCTCTCCTGGAGGTGGAGGAACAACATCCTCTGAGTCACTCTCTGACTACTTTCATCAATCCTAGTTTCACCTTCCCTAATCTCAAACTTTCCACCAGTGCGAACACGATATGATTTCTTTTTCTTGCTTTCATCTTCTCTTTTCCAGTATTTTTAGAAGATAAATTCTTCTCTCTATCTTCTGCAATATCCTCTGCCTCACTTTCTGCCCCACTCTCTGAATCTAGAAGCAGTTCACCTTCAGCCAAGGATTTTATCTTTTCCCAATCAAATCGAAATTTACTAAACTTAGAATGTCTATACCAAGCACCATCTTTGGAAAACCACAGTTTTTGAGATACAAGAATCCCCATTTTCTTCAAATTTGTTTCTCCAAATTTCTTTAAACCGACTGTAGGTGTAAAATTTGGGGACAAGGTAACATTCTTGTATTTAAAAAATTTCATTAAAACATTCCATAGGGTTTGTTTCTTCGTGTTCTCCATATGTGTTTCAAAATCATGGTGGGTATATCTATTTCTAAGTTCTTTTTCATTGCCAAAACAATCATAGCTTCCTCGATTGAAATGGTTGTTGTACTACCATTCTTTGGCAAAATACAATCTACAACAGCTTTATGTAACAACCGAATAAGTAATTCAAAATCAGTTGAAAAGATATCCTTCTCTTTAAAACTACCAACCCCATCATTCAATTCTTGAAATATTGCATTCCTAGACAGTCAATATTTTTCTATCATCTTTCATGTCCTTCATCTCAAAGCAGTGTAGAAGATCTTTCCTTGTGATCTTAATAACTTTGCCTCCCGCTCTAGATTTTAAAGACAAATCCTCTAACTGAGACAAGTTTTCATAAAATTCCTTTATGACCCTTTCATCAACTACGTCAAGAACATGACATATGTTCTTGCATCCAATCCTATTCAGCCAATGATTCCAATAAAAACCATTGTTCGAAAAGAATTTGAAATCGATGTAAGAACATTCTCTTACCTTTTTGGACAACCGTGAAGAAGATATCAAGGATTTCTTTCCCCTTTTTCTTTTGGCTGGGGTTTGCACTCGTTCTTCTTGAGACACGGTATGCTCTGAGTCATCTTCTGACTCAAGCATGGGGCCTTCAGATTGTCGTTCCTCAGCCTGTTGAGGATCCACATTTGTTTGCTTTTCAGTTTGTGATTCATCGTTTCTTTCCTTTGAACGAGATTCCCGTAGAGTTCCATCTTTAGTTGTGGTTTCTACATGATTTTCTGAGATGGACTGAGTTTCTTCAATGTCTATTTCCTCTGTAATTTTCTTGGATTTGAAACCTTCGAAGGAGACGTGAGGATTTTCTTGCCATTGTTTAGGGTTTCGATTTGAGGGTTGAGTATGTCAGAGGAGAGAAAGATATTTGTTTTTGAGAGGGAAAAGAAGGTGTAGTGTGGGATACGAAGAGGCTCAATAAAATGCCGCCCATCATGAAATTATTTCCCTTTTTTTTAATTAAAAAAAATCGTTTGTAACATTATCATTATTTTGTAAAATAATTTAAAAAGGAAAACACATTCCAACCTCATTTCTGAGAAATTCAAATCTGATTTTATCCAACGGTTTTGTAAAAATATCAGCATATTGATTTTCAGTTGAGACAAACTCAATACATATGTTGCCATTTTGTACATGATCTCTAATAAAATGATGTCTAATTTCTATATGCTTAGATCTAGAATGATGCACAGGATTTTTTGTTAAGTTGATTGCACTTGTATTATCACACTTTATTGAAATATTTTTATAATGCAAACCAAAATCTTGTAGTTGTTGTTTTATCCAAAGAATTTGTGCACAACAATTTCCAATTGAGACATATTCAGCTTCTGCTGTAGATAAAGCAACTGAATTTTGTTTCTTGGAAGACCAAGAAATTAATTTATTTCCCAAAAATTGACAAGTTCCAGAAGTGCTTTTTCTATCAACCTTACATCCTGCATAATCAGCATCTGAATATCCTATTAATTCAAAATTTTCATTTTTAGGATACCAAATTCCTAATTTTGCAGTACCTGCAATATACTTAAAAATTCTTTTCACAGCTTTTAAATGAGTTTCAGTAGGACTACTTTGAAATCTTGCACAGATACACACAGAGAACAATATATCTGGCCTAGATGCAGTCAAATACAACAAAGAACCAATTAAGCTTCTATAAAGTTTTTCATTAATTTTCTTACCTTTAGAATCAGCATCTAACCTTATAGATGAACTCATTGGTGTAGCAGCTTCTTTTGAGTTCTCAAATCCAAACTTTTTCAGAATTTGTTTGGTATATTTCTCTTGATGAATGAAGATTCCATCCTTTGTTTGCTTGATTTGTAATCCCAAAAAGAAATTTAATTCTCCCATCATGGACATCTCAAATTCAGCCTGCATAAGCTTTGCAAATTCTTGACAATACTTTTCATTAGTAGATCCAAAAATTATGTCATCAACATATATTTGCACAACAATTATATCATCATTGTAATATTTCAAAAATAAAGTTGTGTCAATAGCACCTCTTTGATATCCACTAGTTATGAGATATTCACTAAGTCTCTCATACCATGCTCTTGGTGCTTGTTTTAAACCATACAAAGCTTTCCTTAACTTGAAAACATGATCAGGTTTAAGATGATCTTCAAATCCGGGTGGTTGTTCAACATATACTTCCTCTTTAATATAACCATTCAAAAATGCACTCTTTACATCCATTTGATATAATTTGAAATCTTTATAACAAGCATAAGCAAGTAATAATCTTATTGCTTCTAATCTAGCTACTGGTGCAAAAGTTTCATCATAGTCTATTCCTTCTTCTTGAGAATATCCTTTAGCTACAAGTCTTGCTTTATTTCTAACAATTTTACCATTTTCATCCAATTTATTTTTATATACCCATTTAGTTCCTATAATTGATTTATCTTCAGGCCTAGGGACTAAATTCCAAACATTATTTCTTTGAAATTGATTTAATTCCTCATGCATAGCATTTATCCAATTTTCATCATTCAATGCTTCATCTATGTTACTTGGTTCTATTTCAGATATCAAAGCAAAATGATTTTCAAGTTCTTGTAATTCAGATCTAGTTCTAGTTCCACAATCAATATCACCAATAATTAAACTTGATGGATGTGAAGATTTATATCTCCAACCCTTTGAACTTTCAGGAGTATTAAAATTTAATTTTTGCTTACCTTCTGTCTTACCTTCTGTCCTACCTTCTGTCTGACTGTCGGTCTGACTTTTTGCCTTACTTTCTGTCTTAGCAGATTTTTGTTGATTTGCAGACTCATGTATATCAGCTGTATCAACCTTCTTCTCATTTACATCATTAGTTTATTTTAATACTAATAACATCATCATCATCAACATCATCTTTTACGTCAATAAATCTCACATTTATAGATTCTTCAACTATTTTTGTTGTTTTGTTAAACACACGATATGCTTTACTATGTTGTGAATATCCAAGAAAAATTGCTTCATCTGATCTTTCATCAAATTTTCCAAGGTTATGTAAATTCTTTTTCACATAACAAGTACAACCAAACACATGAAAATATGAAACGGATGGTTTTCTACCACGAAATAATTCATAAGATGTTTTTGTAGTATGAGATCTAATATATACTCTATTCATAATATAGCATGCAGTTGCTACTGCTTCAGCCCAAAAATGTTTAGCTATATTACTTTCATTTAACATAGAACGTGTCATTTCTTGAATAGTTCTATTCTTTCTTTCAACTACTATTTTGTTGAGGTGTATATGGAGCAGAAAAATTATGTTGTATTCCATGTTCTTCACAAAATGATATAAATGATGCATTATCAAATTCTGTACCATGATCAGTTCTTAAAGAAATAATAGAAAAACCTTTTTCATTTTGTATTTGTTTAGCAAATCTTTGAAAAGTCTCAAAAGTTTCTGATTTATACTTTAAAAAGAATACCCATGTATATCTTGAAAAATCATCCACTATTACAAGACCAAATTTGCTTCCTCCTAGACTCAATGTTCTAGTAGGTCCAAATAAGTCAAGATGTAAAAGTTCAAGTGGTCTTTTAGTTGTCATCATATTTATACTTTTGTGTGACATTGAAACCATTTTGTTCTTTAAACAAGTTGAACATTTAACATCATGCCTTATATTGATTTTAGGTAATCCAACAACAATATCCTTTTTAGATAATTTTTCCAAATGATTGAAATTTACATGTCCTAATTTTTTGTGCCATACATAAATGCTATCATTCATAGTCAAAAAGCAACATTCAACATTCATATCAGATGGAGTAATTAAGTATACATTTCTTTTTCTATATCCTTCAAATATTTTTATTCCATCAGAATTATATGCAAAACATTTGTTTTTCTCAAAATTCATTTGATATCCTTTGTCACATAGTTGACTTATACTTAATAGATTGTGTTTTAATCCTTTAACTAATGAAACATTTTCAATCATGTATGGGGGATAACCAATTGTACCTGTTCCAACGATTTTACCACGGCTATCATCACCAAATCTTACATACCCTTTTTCTTTCCAAACTATGCTAGTGAACAAGGAAGGATCTCCTGTCATATGCCTGAACATCCACTGTCCAAGTACCATGTTCCTTTTATTTTTGCTCCTTGTTCCTGCAATAAAAAATAAAGGCGATTAAACCTTCTTAGGAACCCAAACAAACTTGGGTCCTTGATAAGTCAAGCTCGTTTTATCTTGCTTCTTAACTTGATATGAACTGAGCTTGTTTCTTTTATAGAAACAATATTTTTCAATATGACCTACTTTATTACAAAATGAACATGCATATGGTTGTTGATGATACCTTTGATTTCCTCTTTTATAATTATAATGTGTCGGATAATCATTATAAGCATACCTGTACCTTCTGGTGTACCTTCTGCTTGGATAGCTTGGTTGAACATACCTTCTGATGTTCCTTCTGCTGGTACTGTTCTTGCTTTTTCGTTACGGACAGCCACTTGATTATTCGTTGATTTGTTTTCTTTCACAAAAATCGTCTTTTTCATATTATTTGAGGAATTTCCAGATTCATATCCTAATCCATGTTTAATAAAAGGTGGTCTTTGACTTCCAATTAACATATTCAATTTCTTATCACTTTCATTAAATTTGTTGAACGTGTTCTTTATCGATTGAGATAGATCTTCAACCCTTCCTTTTAATTTTAATTTCGGTTTTCAAAACTTCATTTTCTTTCTTGATACCATCAGTTTTGACAAACAACTTCTCATTATCAGTTTTCAAAATATCATTTTCATCAATAAGAAGTTTATTAGTTTGACGCAAAACATCCTTTTCGTTCTTAAGAGCTTTATTTTCTACTTCTAATTTTGTAATTTTTACATCTGCCTTTTTAATGCTCTAAGTAACTTTTTCATTTCAGAATAAATATCATTTTCATTTATATCTTCATCGGAATCAGAATGTACCTCAGATGCAGCCATGAAACACAAATTTGCTTCTTCTTCATTGTCACTTGTATCTTCTGATTCACCTTCTGATTCATCAAGGTCACTCCATGTCGCCATCATAGCACGACTTTTCTTCTTGAATTTCTTCATTTTCTTTTTTAACACAGGACATTCGTACTTAATGTGACCAGGTTGTTTGCATTCGTAACACACGAGTTCCTTCTTTTCTTTCTTTTCTTCCTTTTCTTTGTAATTCTTTCCTGCACTTGACTTGTTAGTTTTATTGAAATTATTATATTTCTTACCTTTGAAGAACTTGCTCAATCTTCTTGCAAGCATGCCAATGTTTTCCTCCATGTTGTCATCATCGGAATCAGTTTCATCATTTGTGATTTTCCTTGCTTTGAAAGCTATTGCTCTTGAACTTCCTTCGGCTTCTTCAGTTGTGTTAATGTGTGATTCATAAGCTAATAGTTTCTCCCTTAGTTGACTAAGAGTTAACTTGTTCAGATCTTGGGCTTCTTCAATTGCTGTCTTTTTAGCATCCCATGACTTTGGCAATATTCTGAGCATCTTCCTGACTAAATCAGAATCATCCATTTTCTTTCCAAGAGAAGTCAGTTCATTAGTTATAGCAGTAAAACGATTAAAGCTTCTCTTATTTTCTCTTCAGGTTTGATCTTAAATAACTCATATTGTTGCAACAAAGAATTAATCTTTGTTTCCTTAATAGTATTAGTTCCTTCATAAGTGTTGGATAGTGTATCCCAAATTTCTTTTGCATTTTCACAAGAAGAAATTAAATAGAATTCAGAAGGAGCTATAGTAGTGAGTAAGAGATTCTTAGCCTTATTGTTTTTCTCAATGTGCTTCAATTGTTCATCCGTAAAACTGCCATCATCATTCATAACCACTTGTGTGTCTCCAAAGGAAATCACCTGCCAAGATGCATAATCATTAGCCTTTATGTAGGTAGACATACGCATTTTCCAATAGAGATAATTTGTTCCATCAAAATATGGAGCTCGATTGATAGCAATGTTATTATCAGCCATTTGAAAAGATCACTCAAAAATAGATGAGAACCGCTCTGATACCAATTGTTGGTCCCGAAATGATAACCAAGGGGGGGGTGAATTGGTTATAATAAAAATTTTGACCAAATTTTCACACACTTGGTTATACTAATAAAATGGCTTTTGATCTTTATAAAATAAATGAATTTGATGAAAAACTTCTTTAAAATAATAAACCAAAATTATCCTATATGAATAATCTCACGAATATTTAAACTATAGTTTGAAAACTTTCTTCTCGGAACCTTCTGACCAACTCTCTGACTCAAGAACAATAAGAACAACACTCTCTGATTAACCTTCTGACTGACGATCAAATGCAATAAAACAAATTAAAATTACAAATTAAAGAGAGATGAGTAAGAGAGAAATGCAAAACGAATTATAGAGGTTCCGCCTTGAGCGTCAATCCTCTCTTCCAGCTCCAAGCCAGGGTCACCGGTAATCCACACCGGTTTGTTCCACTAATCCAATAAATAAGAATAGTTACAAGAAGTTCACAATTCACTCAGCTTGATTCTCTCAACAACCAATCTACTGAGCCTACTTGCAACTCACAATCACTAAAATAATTTATCAAAATCTGAGGAGAATAAAGTAAAGGTCCTCGACGGTTTTTGAACAATACGAAAGAACAATGAAAATAATGACAGTAATTTCGCTCTTGAATGCTTTTGAATTCTCGTTATTTTTTGCTCTACTCTATTTTTTAAGTTGTTCGTATATATTTGTTCTTCTCAACACTTGAAAACAATCTGCTGCGTTCCAGATTAACTTGTTTTCCAGATTTCTCGCAAAAATGAAGATTTGTTCCTGATATGTCGAGTACAATATCTCTTCAAGTCTATCCTCATCTGGATTTGAATTTTGAATCGTCTGATAAGCTTCCTCGAGAGTGAGATAACTTCAAATCTCTACAATCTTGCATGAATATCTCAAACAAACAAATTCAAACATTCCTCTTGTTGATCACGTCTTGAATCTGTTCAATGTATCACGCCTGGGATATTTATTTTTCTTTCATGAATTTCTGACTTCGGACAAGCTCCTGAAATCTTGTATATGTAAAAAAAATATCCGAACATTACTTGCATAATCTTATCCCAAATTAATTTTCAAATTACTTAAACTTTCTCATCTTATTTTAATTAGAAAATAATAAAATACCCTGTGGATTATGAACCAACTTTTGTGGAACAGATTAGATATATTTCCCAAATATATTTAATCATTGGAGCTAGGTCTTCATCATATCAAATATTTTGTTTTTCTTCATATCGTATCTTCTGACATTCCTTCTGCCTTTCATCTGTGTACTTGTTCATAACTAACGTTCCTTCTGCCTAAGCTTCTGACTTATCATTTTTCCTTTGTTCATAATAGATGTTCCTTCTGCCTAAGCTTCTGACTTATCATAAATATTTGAATCCTCTTGAATAAACTTTCTGGATAACTTTCTGATAAAACATACTCAAAATAATCGTTATTTCATTAATTTTTGTTATCATCAAAATCCTTGATTGAGAGAAACAACAATTATCACCATGAAGTGAGGTGCACTTAGTGCTGATTATTTTTAGGGGTTAATTTATTTTTTTTATTATTAGGTTCTTGAAAAACAGCTAAAATATTTTAAAATAATAGATAGGTCAATCAAAACCACTCTTCTTAAAAAAAAAAAAACTAATTTTATCTATTCCTCAGCTCACTATTTCAATATATATATGTATTATCCTTCCCCTCTCTCAATCTCATAGCATTTACCTTCCGTTAGAAGTCTCGTGCGTGGTTTTCAGTAGATTTTACAGGGAAGGAAAATTAGGGTCTGTTTGGATTGTTGTTTTTCACTTGGATTTATCTTTTTTAAAATGATATGTGTAAATATATTCGATTTGTATTTAAATTTTATATATTTATTCTATTTGATCTTTTGATGAGAACTGTCAATTTTTTTATCTATATCTATTTCTTGATAAATAATTTGTTAGAAAAAAGTTTAAAAAATGTCTATATCTGCCGAAAAAAAGCCAAAACAAACAGACCCGTCATTTCCACTTGTCCCATATTTCTTTTCTTAAAAGTGCGGCACTCAAAAGACATTGTAATGAGACAGATGCGGCTAAAGTGGTCATGCATATATTGTGCATTTTTTGTTACACATGAATGCTTAGAAGTGATATAAAATATCATTCTTTATAAGAAAATTGATCTTTAAAAATAAAAAATTATGTAACAAAAAATTAATAAAAAAATCATGTTTTCATAGATAGAATTAGTAACGGTAATTTTTACAATAGAAATTTACATTTAGAAATAAAAATTTTATTAAAATATATTTTTCTTATAGTGACGTAAGAGATACCTACATGTGAAAAGATAAGTAGGAGAAATAGATAGTTATAGAAAATTCAAACACAATAGTGATATAGGTGGGGAATTATAAAGAATTAACTCCATAACTCATTTGATACAAACTATCGATGAAGAAATAGAAGAAATTTGATTTTTCTTCAAAAACTTTAGGAGTTGCCACCCAATCAAAATTGGAAAAAATGATATGCAACAATCAAGGTTAGTAAACCTAACTTACCTACTAATATGCTATAAAAACAAATTTAAGCTAGAGTTTTCATATCATTTGACATAAGGACTTTTCATTGTATAAGTGATAAAATTTACCTTTATATGTTATGTTTGATTGGATTTAAAGTAAATTTTCATATGTTCTCTTACGTATAATGTTGTGATTAATCAAACAACTACAAACTAATTTCTAAATCATAAAAATAAGCACAATCATACAAAATTCAAAAACTATAGAAAAGAGGAAAAGGTGGCTTTGAATTAATCAAACACCTACCAAGTAATTTCATAATAAAAAAAAGCAAAATCCTACAAAATTCAAAAACTATAGAAAAGAGGAAAATGTGACTTTGAATTAACCCAAAGGTTGATGGAAACAAATGAACTTTGAATCAAATTATTACAATCTAGTATAACTTTTTAAAAAGAGAGAGTCAAATCGAGATCAATCTCATTAAGAGACTAATGTTCATATCATTCGATTTAGAACAGGCTGATATTGAATCCTTTAGCACATCATAGGATAGGTAAAGACAACTTGGACTATATATGAGTTATGTTCAGGGTAGGTTTTGTTGGTTTTGTTGGTTTTGTTAAGTAACAGAAACATCATCTATCTATATATTATCAAGAAGATAGAGTATCAAGTAAGGGTTCTTGACCATTCCTATTGTGAAGTTGCTCGCCATGTAAAGTTATTGTTAAATGAGTTATGTTTAGTGTAAGTTCTGTTAAGGTAATTAATATGGTTTGGATTAATCTAAGCTGGATTTCTCCTTTTTAAAGTTAAATAATAAATAATGACTGCTCCATGCTACCCAACAAAGAGAACTTTTTTTCTTACAAGCCAACCCTTGTCGTACTGGAATAGATGTAGGGATGCAACCCGGGTGGATCATTATAGGGTACTCGACCCGGTCGAACAGTTAAAATCCCTATAGGGGCTGACTCTATAGGGTTGCGGGACGGGTTCAAGAAATTCCATACGATCCTATAGGGTTTCGGTTGGGTTCGGGTCATTAAAAAACCCTTGGGTAATCCGAACCCATCATATTATAAACAATTTAAAAAATTGAGTTTGAAATTTTAAAATACAAAACCTTACTAATTTTTGTTTTTAAGAATGGTTGTTAATAGTTTTAACTTTATTTTATCTTTTTTTTTTCTAATTTTTAATTTTATCTCTTGAAAAGTTATTTTTACAATATTATTAATTTTTGTTGTTTTAACAAATAAAATAGCTAATTCTATAAGCTTGTGAATTAAAGAGTGTGTTGTAACTAGCTTAGCTAGTTTAGATTATACTGAAGTCTAGTTGTCGGTTACCACTAATATTTTATTGGAAGATGCAATTAAATTTAATAAGAGTTGAAAAGGAAAAAAAATAAATGAAGTGGATCGTAAGATGAGGTGAGTCAGGATCAAAACCCTATAGGATGGATATGGATATTAAATAAAAAACTCTATAAGGTCGTGGGATAGATTTGAAATATCCTATAAAAAGTGGGTCGGTTCAGCCTTATATAACCTGTTTCAAGCTTGTTTCGATTGCATCCCTAGTAAAATATGGAACCTTTTTCTAACAAGCCAATGTCGTACTCGAATAGGTGAAATACGTAAGCACTCAGCGGTGTCCACCATGAAACTTTCCAAGATGTATATAAGACGAAATCACTTCAGTGTCGCAAGGCAGGCCTGCTCCATTCTCACACTTCCCCTAAACTCAAACCTTTTCACATTTTCTTATTCTCGCATATTCTATTATTAATTTATTACACCCTCTTCTTCCCCTCCTCATCCTCCTCCTTATTATTATGGCTCAGGTAATTTTATCTTTCAATTGATTTCTTCACCTTATATTTTATTTTATTATATTTAAACATTTGTATCATTTCATCCATATGTCATATTCTCATTTTTTTTCCTTTTTTATTTCGTTAATTTTTTTTGGGTGTTCTAATCCGTGATTGTTTCAAAATCAGAAAGTGTGTTGAAGATCTTGACCATGACCGATGATAAGACCAAGCAGAAAGCTATAGAAGCAGCTGCCGATATATATGGTATTTTTTTTTTTGTGATTAATTTTGACTTATAAAGTCACATATGTTGAGCTATTATCAGATTTTTCTTGAATAAATCATAGTATATAGCTTCATGATTAATTATAAACTAAATATTGTTGGAACTAGAGTTTAAATTAAAAATTATGATTGATGTTTGGATGATTTTGTTGGGGGCAGGAGTGGATTCATAGCGGCGGATGCAAAAGATCAGAAGCTGACGGTGATCGGACAGATGGACACGGTGGCGGTGGTGAAGAAGCTGAAGAAAGTAGGGAAGGTGGACATAATCTCGGTAGGTCCAGCCAAAGAAGAGAAGAAGGAAGAAAAGAAGGAAGACAAGAAAGAAGAAAAGAAAGAGGAAAAAAAGAGGAAAAGAAAGCCGGTGACAACAATAAGGAAAAAGACAAGAAATAAAAAAAAATAACAATAATAAAACGCGTTTTGTGAACACTTAATAAACTTTATTTTATTTTATAAAATGTATAATCAATTTTTAAATGTTAGATTTATTATGTTTTGATTTATTCAATGTCATTTAAATTTTATGTTTGGTTTTTTATTCATTTTGTTTAGTGATTGTGTTTGTCCTAGGACGAGAATAATAAGGTTGGAAAAATATGATTAAATAAGATGAGGAGGCTGCCACACGTTGTAGTGTAGTGGGCAAATGTGAAAAAGGGTTAACATAAATCAGAAAATATAGTTGTTGTTGTCGTCCTTTACTTCTTTTGAATATGAGAAGTTAGAAAAGCGTAGGCTAGACAAAGTTGGAGTATTCCTTCGTAGCTAGCATTTGTTTATGGGTCATTGTCTAAATGTCGCGTCGTCTTAGCAAAGCTTAGCATCTTATTGCATCATCACCGCTGCATGATTGACATGAAGTATTAAGGGAAGATGGATAGCTAGACGTGCTTTGGTTTATGATTTGATGTAAATTTAATATCTATTATATATATTTTAATCACTTATTTCAGTTAGATTATTTATAAAATTAAATATAAATAAAAATATAAGATATAGATGTATATCAGATATAGATGTGATATAGATTATTCAAATAGATCCTAATGAATAAGGAACATGCATCGTAACTTTGCACGTATTTGATTAAATTATGTGAATTCAGTAATTATATTTGATTGATATTTGATCTATATATATATAAAGTCTAATTGTTTGATAAATTTTGTAATCAATAGCTGATTTGTTTTTATTTTATAATTATGATAAAGGTTGTGATCGGGATGTGAAAATGGGGAGGTGAAAATTTGTATGAGAGAATTAGGAAAGAAAGATTAGGAGAGGGATGAAATGGGAGAGATTTGAAAGGGAAAGATAAGGGAAGAGTAGGTGGATATAATATTTTTCTTGGTTTTACCATTTTATTTTTGTTCTCCCGAAAACAAAGAAAATAAGAGGGAAAGGGAAAAAATTGTTGAAATTGCTCTTGTACTTTGTTTTTCAATTTACTCATTATCTTTTAGGGGTATATAAGTAATTCACCATTACACATGGAATGATTCAAATTCTCTAATAATTCATTTCTACTACTTTCTTTCGTTTCATAATCTTTCCTTCCTAATTTATTCCAGTATGCCAAGTAAATTTTCATTTTTAAAAGAAAGGTATCCGTGTACATTTGTTTTTATTTATTTTTTTTTGAATGTTTTTATGAACACACTGACTTGAGTAGATGCTAAAATGATACAAAACTGACAAAATTAAGATAAACTAAATAGACCTTAGACTTTCAGTGTATGATTTCACTATTACTTAACTTCTAAAATATATATGAGTATTTACACACACACACACACATATTCTTGAAACTTTCATTAGATTATATAATTTTTGGTGTTAGGGCATATATACATATTTTTCAATAGTAACTGAGTGCTTTTAAAAGCTTAAAAGGCATATTATATTTATGTATGGAGGTTTTGCTATAGAATCTGATGAGGTTCAATTTACAATTGATTAAGAAAAAGAAGAAGATGTGGAAAAGCTATCAATTATTCCCGTGATCCAGGCCATGACTACACTTGGAGAAATAAGAGAAGATCACATGCAAACTATGTCCGTGATCACTCATCTATGCTTATCACGCCCGTGATGACACTCATTATCTTCGTTGATGTGAAGGCTAGAGGAGATTACGATCTTGAAGATGATTGTGATGACACCCGTGATCATATAGATCATGTTCAGTTTCATGCCGTTGATCTACATGGAGACTAAAGGCCTGAGAGGATCATGGCTTATATTTCGACCGTGATGGAGACCATTTCAATGATGACAAGTTAATTTATTTTATATTTTCTTTTATCTTATTAGATATCTTTTAAATAAAATTGATCAGGACTCGATATTAATTACTATCTTGCCATTATTTAGGTTATTAGTATATAAATGACTTTATTTGTAAAAATTAATAAGTTTTTGATTAGTTGAATGAAATTTTATCTTCTTAAGAGTATTCTCTTGAAACCCTAACTCTTATCAATCTTTGATTGTGGCGAGTTGCAAACATGAGTGAATAATTGTGAGTCATATCAATTATATGCAAGTGTTCCACCCTCTTTGCTTTCTTGGTGAGTTATATCCAAGAGATGTAAGAATCCATCTTGATTTCAAGAACCTAGAATTTGTGTTAAGTCTTAGGTTTTCTTTGGGTTAATCTACTATTAATCTATAAATACACTAGTAATTAGTCTCCTAGGCATATCATATTTTATTGGTATTAAAGCATTCTTGTCGCATCATATTTTCGTATCAAAGTAAAGGTTCCATGTTTCTGCATTTCAGGATTTGAATATTTACATTGACATAATACAGTTGTGACAGTAAGATTTTGGTAAGTGCAAGATCTAATCTTTTGTGTTATTGGGATTTGTACAACATTGAGGATTGTGATCTTGAATATTTTTTAGAGTGTGATTTAAATCCTAAGATCCATGTGGTCATAAAAAGTTAGGATTTTTATCATTTTTATGCATATGCATGCCTTTTGTGATTAGGGTTTGCTTGGTATGATTGAAAATTAGGGTTTTTTATTATTGGTAAAAACTTGGTGATTTACAAGAAATCAACAAGATATTTGTGTGAAGTGTGGTTAGATTTGAATTTGAGCCATGAACAATAGATATTATCATGAGCCTTACCCCAGAACTAAGGTGTTGAATATAATAAAAACGAATATAACAGAATTCGATGGTTATAGATCATCATGAGAATATTTAGATTAGGAATTTCAAGTAGCATGCGTTTGAAATATCCCAAACCTTCACCTACGTTAGAAATTGAGTTTAGATAGATTATATAATGTTCAGCATGGATTTTTCGTTTCTGGTTTCGTTTCTTTTAATCCGATCTGTATTAAACCCGAACCTATTTAATAAGAACCCTCAACTGAGAATTAAAAGAAATTTAAATTTTGAAAACAATTCGAAGTCGCAACCCAATTGGAATCGGGAAAAATTTATAAGTTAGGATTAATAGGTTAGTTAATCCTAACTTAGCTACTAATTTGTGAAAAATTTGATTTACAAACCAAACTTTATAAACCAGAAATTTTGGATTTGGAGGCTAACCTATTAAAACCATATGGTTACCACTTGAAATTTAAAATTTAAAGTTTAAAGTTTATCCTTTTAATGCTTGAAAATTTACTAATGTAAAAAGGAAGAAAAAAATTTCAAATTGTAATATCTACAAGTTATTATTGTAATTTTAAGGAATTAAAAAATCATTTTTTACATTAATATTTACAAATAAATACAAATAATATTGATATTTACCATTTATTATCAAAGCTTATAATATGAACAATGAATTAATTTAAAATGAATAATTAAAAAAAAAGGTTTTTCATTTTTTAATGTCGCCCGGAGGGGCCTACATACACTCTAATCGGGATCAGACATTACGTAGTTCTTTTGAATTAAAAAAAATTTTAGTATGTTGATTAATTTTAGAAACTTGAAATCTTATCACTTTAAGTTCAATAAATTTTAGTAAATTCAAAATTGATCATTTTGTGAGTCCTAAATCTACCAAATTAGGTTTCAAATAATTGATAAAATTTGCTCTTTTAAGTGAATTTGTTTTAATAAAAACGATGACCATAATAAGTATATAATCACACATCCAATCATAATGAAAGACATAAACTATTATCAATCTACACTATCATGGACACATAAAAGGATGATATACTCATAGGATTGAAATTTTCAAGAATCATGGCATTATATGATGTATTACCAATTTTAAAATCACATGTCAATACATCACATTAATCATGGTAAAAAATCAAGGGTTGATGTCAAAACACTAAGAGAACATGCCATGGTAAGAATTGAAATTTTACAAAATCATATGAATGAACTTTTTTTTTTTATAACAGGTTTTTGTGATACAAGTTAAAAAAAAAATTATGAAACAAATATCCATTATTTAGCAAAAAAAAAAGCCATTACAAGAAAACTAAAACATCATACATATGTAAAATTATTATTATTAACAACACTAGAATTTTCATTATTATTGGTACAAATTATTATTTATCAATGTTATTGCAGCTTTATCATTGTTATTAAAATTCATTGTTTATTATTATTATTATTATTATTAATAAAATAAGAAAATGGTTGAAAGCTTACTTGGACCAACTTTCACTTGTTCCAGTAGTTGATGATGGCAATAATGGTGTTAACGGAGATGACGCAGGTGCACCATTGGTTGAATCTGCCAGCATCTTTCTCGAACCAGAGATCCACTGGTGGTGAATGTAGGTCGAGTTTCAGGCGCAAATATTGGACTGAACGACGTGCGATTGGGTCCTGTTGGGGTCGGACTTTGTGCAGCGGCAACGGAAAAACAACCGGTGGTCATACAAATGGGTATTTCGCAGTGCTTCCAACAGGAAAAAGTGTCGATCTATCCAATTTGGA
The DNA here is from genome assembly GCA_024138025.1 of Combretum micranthum. Taxonomy (NCBI): domain Eukaryota; kingdom Viridiplantae; phylum Streptophyta; class Magnoliopsida; order Myrtales; family Combretaceae; genus Combretum; species Combretum micranthum. Next base: position 15,534 of record JAMXBD010003382.1, on the reverse strand, counting down.
AGTGCCAAAAACTTCGATGTTCTTAGTGGTGATTTCACCCAATTTTGCCTAAAAAGTACTGATCCTTACAAACTATAATTTTCAAGAACTATTTAGATTTGAACTTTTATGTATTTCTTCTATGTTTATGATTTGTTTGGACTTTTTCTATCAGTTTTATTTTTTTTTCCTATCTTTCTCTTGTTCTTATTTGCCGAGTATTTATAGATGATCAACCCATCCACCTACTGTTCACCTATCGCTTACCTACCCCCTCGCTTACACATGCGCTTATCTTCTCGCAGAATTAAACCCACATCTCCTTTATACATGCCAATGACTTATCCATATAGGCTATTAGTCTGCCTTATTCTGGTTTCCACAGAAATTATATTTAAGATTTAAAAAATGGGCTCAATTAAATAAGCTTATTTACATAGGGTATTTAATTGGGTTCAAAATAAATCTATAATTAAAATTAGTATTATATCAAGTCTAAAAATATTTTTTTTTAAATTTATTATTATTTTTTTATATATTTATTGTGATGATTTTTTTTATATTTTTTTTAATTTGTGGGCTTAATATAATATTAATTTTATTATAAATTAAAACCTTAAATAGGTAAAAATGGAGTACCTACATATAAATCAAATAAATTATAAGATATAAATAGAGAAGTTGACATAATTAGATTAGTACTTAATTAAGTTGAAAGTTGAGATTTCAAACTCCTAAACCCCTAAATATGTTGTTTAAATATTTAGTGGATTCTTAAACCCTTAAATCATAGCCTAAATTCTAATTCCTTAATCCTTATAAAATTTAAGTTTATTTGCTTGTATAAAAATATTAGTTTTTAATCCCGAGCTTAAATTAAATATTAATTTGATATAAATTGAATTCCTAAATTAAGTTCTTATTTTAAGTTTTTAATTTCTAATTTATTGATTTTAAAATCATCTTCCAAATATTCCTAGAACTAAAGATATTAATACGAAAGTTTTAAACATAATATTCTTATCCTAAAATTTCTTCTAATTCCTTTATTATTATCCTTTTCTTCCTTTTACTTTTCTTGCCCTTATTTTCTTTTCTTCCTTTTTTTTTTTCTATCGTTTTCTTTCTTTCTTGTTTCTTTCCCTTTCTTTCTTTTCTTTTCTTCTTCTCTGCTTTTCTTCAAATCATCTTCAATCTCAATTCTAAAAGAATTAAAGGAGAATCAAAGTGAGGAAATAAGATTAAAGATGAAGAGCAAGATAGAAATAGCTCTATCAATTTGGAATGAAGAATAAGGAGGAAGATCAAGTTTGCATGTGTTATCTCCTTGGATAAAAAATTTCTAACACGACATTGTTTTATAATTTAATCATAACTTTTCATTTGAACTTGGATTAAGGCTATTCAAAATACTATGAAAAGCTTAAAAAGAGCTCTACAATTTTTATGTTTTAAGTTTTTATAAATTCTAAAATTATCATCGCCTAAATTTTAGTTGTTTTCATTGGTATATACAAACAAAGTTGAAAAATTGTTTTATTAATTATATGTACATAGTAAAGTATAAAATGAATCTTTTAAAGCTAAAATGAAATAGAGAAAATGATAGTCAATGTGATGAGTTAGTTAACTGATATGACTAAACATGACTTTAGTGAATTTATAGATATAATAAATGATTTGATTAAATATAGAATTATATATAAAATGAACTTAGTTAATAATCTAAGTTTAATTTGGCTTAATGAATTTCAACGAGCTAAAATGAATTAGATTGATTAAGCTTAATTAACTTGACTTAGTAATTGTACTAAATGATTAAGTCTAATTAACTTGATTAAGATTAAGTTAAAATGAGTTTAATAGCTAGTAATTGAATTAGATTAATATGTTAGAATAATCTATGCTTAATATGACGAATATATTATTTCAAATGTGTTATTGATAAGATATATGAGTATTTTAAACATGAATGTTTTGGTGATGCTATTGTAATAAAAAACCATAAATAAAGTGAAAAGAAATATTTAACAGACAAAAGAGAATGTTCATATCTTAACGGGACGATCTTCGCAGCCATGACAGGATTCTTATTTAATATCTGATCAAATAGTGTTTTAATAAAAGTTTAAGATAAGTGGATAATAAGTATAATTGTTATATGACTTAATGCCATGAACAAATATGGATACCCGGATTATCTATTTTTAATATCTAATCAAATAGTGGAGCAATGTTCTTTTTAGAGAATGTATCTCATGCCCACGCCACAACCCACAAGACCAAACACAGCAAACTCTACCTCAAATAACCTCATCAAAGGGTTCTTAAACCGACCCTTTCGGTATAATCTCTAAAGGAATTAGAGCTTTGCTACTTGAGCACGGTGCTTTAATCTGTTTTCCCATGCTATAAAACCTTATCGCATAATACAAAAACTTAATAATGTTTTAAAATATGGTTATCTTTATACTTTAAAAGGAAAATTAGCCCAACATGATTAAAGAAAATTTACAAAAGCTTTATTGAATACGATGGAAGTATATTATAACGATACACTTACAAAACTAAAGCACTAAAAAATTTCACTCACAAACACTCGAATACTCTTTAATATTTTTCTTCGTTCCTAAACCTGAACCCTGCTCGCTTTTTATAGCAAATTTTTGCAGAACTAAAACAATAAAAAATGCTACAATGACTTACTACTACAATAAAATAGTAACCTACTGCTATAGTAAAAATAAGCTACAATAACTTAAAAAATTGCTATAATAACCTATGCTCCAGCATCGAATAGTAATCTCGTGATTTTTCTTCCTTTTGTTTAATGTCTAATTCTCCTATTTCCTTCCATATTTTTCGTGTCCATTTTTCCCTTTATCGTGTTTCTTTCCACATTTTTCCGCGTCCGTTTCTCCTTTTGTCTTTCTACCTTTCTACCGAATCTATCTTTCATCATTTTTTATAAGCTAATGATTAGGTATGTAAATCATGCTCAATATCACATAGAACTACACAATAAATCATGTTCAAACATCACTAGAAACTACACAACTCACACCCCTAAAATGGAAATATCACACAATTCTAGTATTTAAAGCAAGCCATCAAAATTACTGCAAAATTCAAAGAAAACAGCAGACTTCTCCCATCCCAATCACCATTCTTGATTCTTCAGTAAGTTGACTCTTGAAGCCTCCTCTCCCAGTCTGCTCTTCCTTTGCCACGTTTCGATCATCTGCCAATACAATACAACCAAGTTAACTTCCAATCCAAAAGTAGTAAGATAAAACTACCTGAAACCACCTTAATATATCTAAAGGCTCTACGAGGATGACTATCTTAATTAAATTCGTTATAATTAAAGTTCTAGGATCATCAAATATTTTTTTTTAATAAACATAGGAAAATGACTTCATTGTCATCCACCATTAGCATTCTTTATGACAAATGCCCTACCATTAGTTATATTCAACATATTAAATTATACTCTTACCATGGGACTCGGGAGCTTGAGATGTTGCTTCACCCTTGCCAAACCATGAACCAACAGTCCCTTAAGCTTCTCTACCATGCCTTCTCTAAGGCCATCATTCATACTCCTTTCTTTCTCATCCCCCAACCGTGCCTTCACCTCCTCAGACTCGGTCACTTTCCCTAATACCTTACCCTTCTCTCCCTCTCCCCCTCTTTTCTTGTGCCATGCACCCGAAATCATCTCGGACAGCGCCTTATCTTCCTCCCCAGGCTTCAGTTTCTCCCCAAGTAGTCCTTCACGGACATGCCCTTATCCTGCTGCACACTAACCCCTCTTTCGCTTCATCTGAAGAATCCGAACTTGCTGTCTTCGCTTTCGAGGTCACAACACCACTTGTGCCCGCAACCTTTGCATACACTGGTGTCAGTTTCTCTGTCACCGTATCTACAATTCCCTTCTTATGCCCCGATGGAGAAGCTGGTTTCGCTGTCTCCATGCTGGTACTCATTTCAGGACTTGGAGTTTCATCTTTCTTTCCATACCCAGCTTTGAAGCCACAACATCCTTGGCAGTGGCCGCTTTATCAGCTATCGCAGTAGCAGCAGATGATATCTTTTCTGTGTAGCCGGTCCGTTCTGCCCTGGTATCACCTACATTACCCTCCTGTTGCTTTTTATGAGCTTGATCTTGATCGCCATACCCAAGTTTCGATGCAACCAAATCCTTTGCAGCCATTGCTTTCTCAGCAACTGCAGCTGTAGTTTTCGATATCTTCTCAGCATAACCGCCTTGTCCTGGTGGTTTCTCACCAGCATGAACTTCTTGATTATTAACATCAGGCCGTGTGTGTTCGGTTTCCATGGGACTGGGTTCTGGGGCGAATTGGTCAGGGCTTCCGGTTGGCAAAAATGACGCTGCAGGGCGAGTTTCAGTTGGTATGTTGCGATCAGCCCCTGCTTCATTACTCACATTCATCATATCAAGAGAACTAGTAATTGGGGCAACATCGATTTTTTTACCACATAGCAACGAAGAAATACCAACACAATTAAGGTAGCGAAATCCAAAATTAAGATACGAGGATATTAAAAGATACATTTGATGTTCATCATACCTGAACCGGTAGGGTCGGTGGCTTTGCTCTGGTAATTCGGCACATGATGTCCTCCTGAATTGGGTACATGCGGATCTTTCTCCACTCCAACCGGGGAAACCAAATTAACTGTCGGTTGATTTTGATCACTTTCCCCTCCTTGCTGCTCATGGAGCAAAGTTCTGGTTTGATCAGCATGGTATTGTGTCGTCCTAGGAGTCGACGGAGTCACCGCCTGAGACGTGTTAACCGGTGTCCGAAGACCATCATCCATAAGGGTTGTCTCACCATTATGACCTCTCTCTTTAGCCACAGGTCTTGCAGAACTAACCCGGACAGTGCCTTATCTTCCTCCCGGGCTTCAGTTTCTCCCCCAAGTAGTCCTTTACGTACATGCTCTTATCCTGCTGTACACGAACCCCCTCTTTCACTTCATCTGACGAACCTGAACTTGCTGTCTTCGCTTTCGATGTCACAATACCGCTTGTGCCTGCAACCTTTGCATACCCTGGTGTCAGCTTCTCTGTTACCGTATCTACAATTCCCTTCTTATGCCCTGATGGAGAAGCCGGTTTTGCCGTCTCCATGCCGGTACTCATGTCAGGACTTGGGGTTTCATCTTTCTTTCCATACCCCAGGTTTGATGCCGCAACATCCTTGGCAGAGGCCGCATTATCAGCTATCGCAGTAGCAGCAGGTGACATATTTTCAGTGTAGCCGGTCTGTTCTGCCTTGGTATCACCTACATTACCCTCCTGTTGCTTATTATGAGCTTGATCTTGATCGCCATACCCGAATTTCGATGCAATCAAGTCCTTTGCTGCCATTTCTTTCTCGGCAACTACAGCGGTTGTCGATATCTTCTCAGCATCACCGCCTTGGCCTGGTGGTTTCTCACCACCATGAACTTCTTTTTTATTAACATCAGGCCGGGAGTGTTCAGTTTCTGTGGGACTGGGTTCTGGGGAGAACTGGTCATGGCTTCCGGTTGGCAAAAAAGACGCTGCGGGACGGGTTTCAGTTGGTATGTTGCGATCAGCCCCTGCTTCATCACTCACATTCATCTTATCAAGAGAACTAGTAATTGGGAAAACATCGATTTCTTTACCACCTAGCAACGAAAAAATACCAACACAATCAAGGTAGTGAAATCGAAAATTAAGATACGAGGATATCAAAAGATACTTTTGATGTTCATTATACCTGACCCGGTAGGGTCGGTGGCTTTGCTCTGGTAATTCGGCACATGATGTCCTCCAGAATTGGGTACATGCGGATCTTTCTCCACTCCAACCGGGGAAACCAAATTAACTGTCGGTTGATTTTGATCAATTTGCCCTCCTTGCTGCTCATGGAGCAAAGGTCTAGTTGGATCAGCATGGTGTTGTGTCGTCCTAGGAGCCGACGGAGTCACCACCTGAGGCGTGTTAACCTGTGTCCGAAGACCGTCATCCATAAGGGTTGTCTCACCTTTATGACTCCTCTCTTTAGCCACCGGTCTTGCAGAACTAACTTCGGACTGTGCCTTATCTTCCTCCCCAGGCTTCAGTTTCTCCCCCATGTAGTCCTTCACGGACATGCCCTTATCCTGCTGCACACCAACCCCTCTTTCACATCATCTGACGACCCTGAACTTGCTGTCTTCGCTTTAGATGTCACAATACCACTTGTGGCCGCAACCTTTGCATACACTGGTGTCAGCTTCTCTGTCACCGTATCCACAATTCCCTTCTTATGCCCGATGGAGAAACCGGTTTTGCCGCCTCCATGCCGGTACTCATTTCAGGACTTGGGGTTTCATCTTTCTTTCCATACCCCAGGTTTGATGCCACAACATCCTTGGCAGAGGCCGCTTTATCAGCTATCGCAGTAGCAGCAGATGATATCTTTTCTGTGTAGCCGGTCCGTTCTACCCTGGTATCACCTACATTACCCTCCGATTGCTTATTATGGACCTGATCTTGATCGCCATACCCGAGTTTCGATGCAACCAAGTCCTTTGCAGCCATTGCTTTCTCGGCAACTGCAGCTGTAGTTGTCGATATCTTCTCAGCACAACCGCCTTGTCTTGGTGGTTTCTCACCAGCATGAACTTCATGTTTATTAACATCAGGCCAGGATTGTTCGGTTTCCATGGGATTAGCTTCTGGGGAGAATTGATCATGGCTTCCGGTTGGCAAAAAAGACGCTGCGGGACGGGTTTCAGTTGGTATGTTACGATCAGCCCCTGCTTCATCACACACATTCATCTCATCAAGAGAACTAGTAATTGGGCCAACATCGATTTCTTTACCACCTAGCAACGAAAAAAATACCACCACAATTAAGGTAGCGAAATCCAAAATTAAGATACAAGGATATTAAAAGATACTTTTGATGTTTATCATACCTGCCCTGGTAGGGTCGGTGGCTTTGCTCTGGTAATTCGGCACATGATGTCCTCCTGAAGTGGGTACATGCGGATCTTTCTCCAGTCCAACCGGGGAAACCAAATTAACTGTCGGTTGATTTTGATCACTTTCCTCTCCTTGCTGCTCATGAAGCAAAGTTCTAGTTGGATCAGCATGGTGTTGTGTCGTCCTAGGAGCCGACGGAGTCACCGCCTGAGGCGTGTTAACCGGTGTCCGAAGATCATCATCCATAAGGGTTGTCTCACCATTATGACCTCTCTGTTTAGCCACCGGTCTTGCAGAACTAACTCCGCTCATAACAGCAGCAGATTCATATACTAAACAATTAAGCGTAAATTTTATCAAGTTACTCAAATATGTTACTGTTTGATTCCAACTTAAGGAAACATGAGATTTCGTATGAAATTTAACATACTCGGGGCACCTTGAACTTCGGGGCCTTCAACCGTTTCTTCATCCTCTCATCGAGATCATGATCATCAGGGGTATTACATTGACCCTCATGGTGATCATGATCGTGTCCGTGTCCGTGTCCGTGTCCGTGCCCGTGCTTAGTAATCGTGTCCTTCAACTTCTTTGCTTTCGCTTTTACCCTTTTTAAAACTGATCTTTTCTCATGATGATCTTCATCTTCTACAACTGAATGAAAAAATCATTGTTCAATTGGATTACTTCAATGAGACCGAAAAATTAGGAGTTTTCACGAATGCATCAAATAAAAACTTACCACCAGAAGGAAGCCCAGCATTTTGAGGGTCATGCTCATAGTCATAGGTATGATGACCATGCGGTTGTGGAATAACTTGATGAGATTCCATGTTAGTGTTAAACAAAAGTGCTTAATCTCTCTAAAACACAAGTACTAAAAACTAGAGAGTACCAAATTAAAACAGTTTGCCAATTGTAAGACGATTGACTGATGTATGTAACTGGCAAAAGTGACCCTTCACTATTTGAAGAATCAAAGAAATTAAAAAAAAAAAGAAAAGAAAAAGGAGGCGTTGCCACCTTTGCATGGGAGTGGCATGTCGTTGTCAGGACAAAGCACACGTGTCTCAGGTTGTCTTACACGCGGCACTAGTAACTTGGTTGGGCGGTTTGAGTGAGCAAAGAGTATGTGTGCGCGCGAGAGAGAGAGAGCAACAGAGAGAAAGACAGAGAGAGTGTGGATATGGGTGAATTATGACTTGCAAGTTTAATTCCGTCGGCAGTCCGTCGGCAGAATTATTGGCAATGTTCCAGAGGTGTCCAATGTCGATTTGGTTAAGAAGGATCATACATGGAAACAATCGTCCACGTCGAGCCTTGTGAGACCAACAAATTTGGGTGTGTCAGTATCAAGGTCATTGTCAAATTTAAAATGGATAATGGGATGATCCGTTGGCCTCTTTGGTTGATTTGGAAGTTATATTGAACTGGTAAAGGGGCCAATTGAACAATGCTACATGGGGATGAGGATGAATTGCGATAAGGGGAACCGGTTCCACTCCCCATAAACCGTCCAAAAAATCCAATTTTTTAAATGCTTGTACATGGTGCATCGGCTACACGGGTGCTAAAAATAATTAATTAAATAAAATTATTTGATTTGTAATTTTATATATACAACTTGTTATAGATACTAAAAAATAATTAATTAAATAAAATTATTTTAATTTGTAATTTTATATATACAACTATTTAGCATTAAAAAAAATACAACAATTTGAATATTTTCCATGTAATATATTTTCCTTTGGACCTTTTTTTTATTCATATAATATATATCTAATGTTGTGACTTTTTAAATATGTAATTTCGATATTCACAAACATTTAACTCCACTTTCTCATATTTCACACCCCTACTGGTATAATACTTCCCATGCATTCAAAATTTTAACACAACAGTGCAGTAAAATTTAAGCATAACCGAACTATTGAAACAGATTATGATGTTAGAATATAAAACAAAAACGTATAAATATGAAATATTTTATATGCATTCAAAATCATAAAAAAGACACCAATTAAAATCGAGACAATTTTGAAGGATTTTATCTAAAAGACAAATATCTCTTCTAAGATCAATATTTTTTATATCGACCACAACATCTGACATATAAGTATTAGGTTTTTCTACAATTTGATGATTAGTTTCATAATTGCATCATATTTCTAAATAACAAAAACAAAATTTCACATAAATAGCCAATTATTCCAGACGCAACACCACTAACTACTTATTTCTACATGAACAAAGTTTTTTATTATGCGGTTCAATAATTCAATCACATTTCCATTTAAAAAAAAGATTTTTTTCTTAAAAACAAAAATAAAATTCAATTACCTAATAGCAACAAAATGGCTTTGACATTCCAAATACTTATTCAATTAATAATCACATTCCACTAAAAAATCAAATCTTTATCTAAATAACCAATAAATCTTAAAGTATGAAACTTATAAATATTTTTGACGAATCAAGAATTTCTAATTCACCCTCCAAAAGATTTAAAAAAAAAATTGAATATCCAAAATTGCACCTTTAATATATTAAAATAATTTTTGCACCAAGTGTCAAAACTCAAAACTTCACCAAAATGGAAAAACACATTAAAACCTCTTAAATAAAAATATTTGACATTTGAAGGTGTTATCAAGAGGAAGGCGAGATCGAATGCAAAAGAAGACGAATGTAATGACACAGACCAAAGACAAAAAAGAAGTGAAGCATATGTTAATGACTAGTGGTCGATGCACCTGCGATACGTGTGCAAATTTAATAATACTATAGAGATTAGATATTAGATAACAATAAAGTATGACCCACATATAAAAGGAGATGAGAAAAACATGGGTTTGGAAAAAAAATAAAGAAAAACATAACACTAAGATTGATGACAAATATCAACAATAGAAAAGTACATAAGTGTTCGCCTCGGTATGAATAACATGGACAATCAAGCTAATTATTATGTATCTGCTGCATCACCGAGGTTGCCATATACCTGTCAAACTGATTAAAAAATTATGATAAGGTTATATTTTAGATAAAGGTATATAAAGGACTATACATGGACATACTAACTTGGTGATCAAATCACAAAGCTCATTGTACATCAAGGTGCGTATGTTTTGCAATGTCTCGAAAAACTGCACAAACGAAATAATTTATGTAATGTACTACGAAGAGTAACATTTATTTAAGGATATACTGTAAACTCTAAAAAGAAATTAAGGGAACCTAAATAAGGCCATTATGTATGGATATGGAGGCATCAACTCTATAATTTGGAATTAAGAAAATGAGGTAACATTAATGGTGCAATTGTATTAAATTGGAAGTAAAATATAATTGTTTTTACTGTGTTGGCAAATGGTGTTGGCGTTGCTGGTTTGTTCCTTGAACTATAGTGTCTCTACTGATTAGATCGCATTTTGAATATAAGCAAATGTAACTGGAAGAAAGCAAGGTAATTTAGAATTTTCATGAAGAACTTAGTTGTCATGAATATATAAATTATTATGTTGAGAAATAGTGATTGTACCATTTGTACTTCATTTTTTCAATCTCATGTTTAATCAATGACACAAAAGTTCGTCTATCTATTTGAATAGAAAATTGCCAACCAAAGCTATACACCTTAAGTTAATTTCTTTGTGATATAATGTTTAAATGATACGATCTCAATTAGAGTGAGGAAAAAAAAAGATGTAAATCCCTATAAAAGCAATAGCGAAAATGATAAACATACCGTAGGAGGAATGCGTTGAGGGATGATTGTAGATATCTCTAAATTAAATAGCCAAGCATCTCTTTTATCCATTTCAATTGACGAAGAGTCCTAAATGAGAATTTTAGATGTGAATTAGTGGATGTATAAAATCTAGTAAATGAATGAATCCATTTAATTTTCTATGAATGGGAAAAAAATAATTAAAATTCTCACATGATACAGTCCAAGACGCCTCATCTTAAATTCATTTTGTAAATAATAGCACAAATGTAATCTGCAAATAATTATGAGAAGTAAAAAAAGTCACAACTGTGGATGTACATTAAGGAATGCCTAAGTGTGTATATGGTTAGAAAAAAAAATACTTTAAAAAAAAACCTGATATTGATCGTAGGAGTACCTTCAGGTCAATAAAACGTCTTTGTAAACAACGTTTCAAGTGTATGTTCCCTCTTCTTCACATATTTTCCCTTTTCTAACCAAAACTTTTATTGATGCCATTGACACCACGTGAAAATGCTACATAAAGTTGTCCATGACTGAACCCATGTTCCGAAAGGTAAATACCTACGGTATGTATTGTTTGACCTTATGCCTTATTATTCATCGTCAAAGCAAAACTCAAACACATAGGAAATTGCTTTCTTGTCATTTCAAATGGAGATTTAAAGTCTTAGAAGTTTTTAACGATATCCTTGGAATGAATACTCTTAACCCTCTTGCATGACCAGTTAAGAACTCACGTATATTACATTTGGCAAGAAATCACACATGTTAACCTTGTATCATTACAAAGACCTGCCTTTGGATCTATATTCCTTAAGAGCATAATTGGTGCACCTTTCTTTAGTGTCAATATGTGAGGAGGCATTCCACCTAGGGATATTGACTTTAAGTATTCTTGCTGGTACATATGCCCATTATCATCAACAACAGCATCAAAAGAATAATATGTGTGTTCTTCACCGGGAAACGATTGAATGATTTCACTATTTAATTTTTCAACCTCAATATTTGTTGGAGCTAAAAGTGCATGACTGATAAAATAAGACACATCATCTGTATGTTTAGAAAAATCTAGGAATGTAGCAATGATCAAATAGTGATTGACCAATTGTCTTGCCATTGTATGGTCATGGATGGAGGTATTTTTATGTAGTCATCATAGACAGTTGGTTCTATTCCATTGCCAACCCATAATATGAAATATGAAAAAGCTGCATAATGCGTGATCTCATGTTTTGGGCTTATCGAAGGACTTTGACAGTTTCCAAAGAGGTGATTTGTTCAAACATGCATTGATCATTTGAACTTTGGTGCCCCTTGAGACTACTGGAAGAATTTGTCTAAAATCTCTACCTAGTATCATGACTTTACCCCAAATGGGCGTCAACTTCCATGATATCTCTAAGAGATCTGTCTAATGCTTCAAATGCATACCTATTAGCCATGGAAGCTTCATCCCATAGAATTGCTTTGCACATCCTCAAAAGTGCAGCTAAGTCAGATTGCTTTTATTGAGCAAACAAAATTTGAATTTGGTGTCAACGGGATCTTAAATCTAGAGTATGTTGTTCTACCACTTAGTAATATTGTTGAAGCAATCCTAGAGGTTGTTGTCGCTATGGCAATGTGGCCATTATTGCAAAGGAATGCTAAAATAGCACGATATAGAAATGTTTTACCATTGACACTGGACCATCAACAAAAAATATAGGCTGAGTTATTTTGCCAACTGCATTGTAACTAAATCAAAAGCCCTTCTTTGATCAACATTTAAGCTTGCAATTGCATTCAATCTTCATTAGGAATAGGAATAGATAACTCATCTCAAATGGCGTTCAATATGTCATTGTATTCAGTTGGATCAAACTGAAGTGGCAGTAAGTCATACTTTAATAAACGTTTCCCTGTTGACCCAGTAATTCATTAATGTCATGAAGTAATTTATTGATCATGAAAACTTCTAAAGTTGTAGATAAGGAATAGTAATCTTGTAACATGCTCACATAAAATTCATCCCATAACGACCTAATGTTGCTTGGCTGGCAATATATCAATATGTTACAAATAATCTTCGAAGTGCAGATGGCATTTGGAATGACACTGCCTCAAGTAAGCAGTGGTGTATGCTTTGATCATTCTTAATGAGACCTCTACTCTTGCTGCCTTTTGAAACGTGTCATATTGTATCCCATCATGTGTCAACAAATCATCAAAAGAAGTAGGGCCACAAACATGGTTAAGCAATATCCGAAGATAAAACCTTTCTGAATCAATTGGTGGTACAGCATATATTCTCCCAATTACATTGTTAAATGCCCTTCTACGATGCCAAGTCCTGTTAGTCCATGTGTAGTATTTTGGAAATCTTTATACAAATATTGCCGAGCTGAAGGTTCTACCGCATTAACATGAAAGAATTCACTAAGCATTGTTCGTAGAGTAGGATTGCGAGCCAAAATTGATTGTATCATGTCACCACTCCTGAAGGTAATTGTATGCATGTTTGGTAAATGTATTTGCAATCTTATGACATTCGGATACATTCGATTCATTGGAAACTTGAACAACCTCCAACAGCTTTAGGAGCACATATCCAACATGCATTTATAAATTGTTGTATTTCATCATTACCAGATCTAATGCGGACCTCAACAGACACTCTATCAGGACATTTGTGAATGTATTTATACAAATATTTTACGCTCTTAACACTTGCACAAATCTCTACATTTATATGACAATCATACTTGAGGAGTAACCATGGGTTGTAAAGGATATCCAACCATTATCTACCATGATGTTTGGATGGGTAGGAAGTGGAAGAAGAGACTGTCTTCATGTTCTATGTATTAGATAAGAGTCATTGCCTTGAATTGTGAATTAGCAAATGGTTTAAGGAAGTGCCGTTTACAATGACCTTGTTTCATACATGAGCCGAAGAGTTAAACATACCGTAGGGTCCATGAACCATGTGTTTAAGTATAGCTATGAATAATATAGGCTCATCATCTCTATTTGGAATCTCACCCGAACAACAGAATCATAGTCATAAGGCAAATTGAGCTTGAAATCAGTTTCTAATATAATAAGCATGTGAGCATGTAGCAGACTCACTTTTGGAATTCTATTACATAAGTGTAGGCAATTACTTTTCCTAAAACACTTCGATCAATAATATCTCTAAACCCATGAGAGTAAATCAGGACGATCTTGTGGCGTTTGTCCCCAAGATAGATTGTACATTATGGTAATGAAGAAATAGGTCGTCCTAATTCTTGAACTAATGCCATTGCATCTTGATATCTTTGATACTATCACAATGGGCTTCAACGAATGAAGAAGGCAACACAACTTTTCTCAATATTTCCTATATTGGGGTGATTTTTTTTATATATTTTTAATGCAAAACATTAAATAAATTTGACACAATAACACAATCATGTACAATGACTAAATAAACAAACTTGCATCATTTTCTCCAGGGACCAATGAGTCTTGCAATTCTCGGTAGAACTCGGCTCGAATAGTAGCCTCGTTATGACGTAACCATTTAAGTTGTTGATTTTCAATCTTGACAAAATTATCCATCAAATATTTTGGAAAAGACGCCCCACATAGACAAGACTTTTGTGGTTACGAATCTAATATTTAGTGTTTGTAAAAAATGCACATCGGTATATGTTTGAAGGAAAAAAATTAACCTTTTATGAAGTGTGATGATCACCTGTAGATAATACGCATAGAAGGCACGACATATGATTGTTTCCATTAACAGATGAAGTATTGGCATCCCATCTGTATGTTCCGTATGGAAGCAAAAGTAGATATTGCAATGGGTCATAATACCCAGCAAGATCACTGACATTAATGGTGTCCAGCATGTGAGTGAATGACAATATCACGATTGCGTAACTCACCTACTTCTTCACCTCCAATGACAATAGCAACAACTTGAGATGCAATCAGAGGGAATATTGGTGGTGGTAAGGAGGTTGTTCACGAATTATAAGACGACATTCTTTCAATATTTTCAAGTAAGGAAAGTTGGCGAAATTGATGTGGGTTATGGGAATTTAGGATGGAAGTAATTGTTGCTATAATGTCAACATTAAGATTTTGATTCTCAAATATACGATTTTCAACTTCATGGTCAATATCGTATATGTATGTTTGCAAAAATCATGCCTTTCATTTTCATTGGCAAAAGACTGCCAATTATATGGTAAATTGTACCTTGCGCACGAAAAAGACATGGTTATAAGATCGAATTTGTTGCCTAAAATGTCGGCTAACATTTGTTTGGTATGTATATAACTGAAGGAGTTCAGGGGGGAAGGAATGGAAGGGAGAACAATTTTTCCTTTCAAACAACACATCTCAGAGGTCTCATGCTTCATTAATTATGCAGCACAAATTGACAGGGTACAGTTATGGGTAATTAAAGTCTTTGATTACCAAAGTTCTCGTGGAACCCTCGATCGATGTTAAGATTACTTCTTTCGTGTTGATCTTAGAACTAATATAAAGGAAGATTGAATATTTTAAAAACAAAATGAAATGAAATATACAAAATTAAAGATAAATTCAATGTGTAAGTAGAAACGTAACAATAAATACCTCCATTAGTAGTATTGTCACTTTGAAAGATGTGGTTTGATAGGAGCATCACTTGAAAATTGTTGTAAGATTAAAATTATGAATATAGGAAGTTCATATGGATAATATTGGTATCTACATAAACTATATGTTGTAACAGCAAATATTTCAAATCTGATTTTATGCTGAGGAAATGATGTTCATATACTAATGTGTTTTTGAATTAGTTGTACTGTTGCAGAATCTTGGA
>JAMXBD010003381.1:0-123460 GCA_024138025.1 Combretum micranthum | reverse complement strand
GTGGATTCTGCTCCTTCCACATTTTTCCACCATATCCCTTTCTTTAAAAAGCTCATTGCATTCATATAGATAATTAATTAGATAATTTAGTTTAATCTAATCATCTTAAAAGATCAATTGCCTAGATATTAGTATTAGTTGATAATTGTCTAGTAGTTAGTAAATCTCCGTGGGATCGACACTTTATTCATGCTACATTACATAGAAGGCCTAGTACGCTTGCTAGAAAGATGCTTTAAAATTCAATACTAATACAGCACATCATAGAGACAGCCTCAATATGTTATATGTTCTTGACTTGGTTCCCCTCTCAATGGAGGTAAGATGTGACATGATGGAAGATGAAGTTT
This sequence comes from Combretum micranthum, assembly GCA_024138025.1. Taxonomy (NCBI): domain Eukaryota; kingdom Viridiplantae; phylum Streptophyta; class Magnoliopsida; order Myrtales; family Combretaceae; genus Combretum; species Combretum micranthum. The sequence continues at coordinate 123,110 of JAMXBD010003381.1, read as the reverse complement.
TTACATATAGTAACACTAAACATTTTTTGTGTTGAGAAAGTGAGGACAAACAAATGGAAATGATAAAAGTTAGAAACTAGATTTTTCATGAGTAATTATTATAATAGTCTTGCAAAATAAAAAGTTATAAAATTTCCTTTTAGCAAAAAATCATCAAGATCATGCATACATTAAGCTCATCTCATGTCATTCATATTAGGAATCACTCATATTGCATGTATAGCTAATTTATATAGTAGGAACATTACAGACATTAAAAACTACCTTTCGGAAGTTATAATTGTTGCTGCCCTAATCTGATCCGAACTTTTCGAAGCTTCAAAGTTTTCAAAACTTGAAAATAATATTGAATTAGACAGATCTTTCGAAGTAGATAAAATCGATATATAATTTGCGAGATTCGAGTTAAAATGACCAAGTTATGGCCGTTTTAAGTTGGAATTCCCGCTTAGGACGAGAATTACGAATTTGATAGTTCGTATAAAATCGTTTGGATTAGTTTGAGTTGAAATACTTATTAGAGTATTTCTTCCTTGTTAGGTGATCCCGAATTCGACGATTTCCTACCACCAGATTACTATTACTAGAAGACCGGTGATCCAATGGCCGAGTGAGTTTTCTCCTTGTTTTGTTACCTTGATTGTGCTTGTAGTTAGTTGTATTAGATTATAGGAACAAGATAAAAATCGATACGAATTGGGATGGGATATATGATGAGGCTGTGATAAATGTATGCCAAAGAATACTAAAGCATATCGAAACCACGATTTGATTGGATAACTGCACCGTTCATATTATTTCTGTTAGTGTTGATATTGGCTGGTCACTCTAAAGAATGTATAAATATTTTGACCTAAGCAAAAAGTAAATTAATCATGCATTGCATCGGACATATTGCATTTGGTAACGTGCTACTTCTACGCAGGTCGATCGGTATGGTCCGAAGACTCGTTTGGATAATGAGACCCGAGATTAGAGCTCATTCATAGGAAACTAAGGCGCATCGAGGGATGCATTCCATGTGTGAGCCTAGCCGAGGCGAGTGCTATGAGCCGAGGGCTTGGGGACTAGCAGCAGTCGTGTAGACTTCAATACCATCCCTAACCCAAGATACGGAGGGCGTAAATCCGTTCTGTGTGTGGGTTCCGGATACCCATACATAATTGCTTGCTCACGTGTTTGTTCATGCATAGCATATGATTGATTAATGCTTGCTTGTTCTGGTACGGAACTAAGGGAATTCTCACTAAGCTAGTGTAGCTTATACCCCAATAGTTGTTTAAATGAACAGTTATCTCAAGAATGCAAAGTGGGGACCGAGATGGTTGAAGCCGAGAATGGCTTCAGGATTACGGCAAGAAATGAGAATGTTGAAGTTATCAACTAGTTTTATGATTTATCTTGTAATAGTTTAGGTAGGGAAGTCTATGGATGAATGTAATTGAAGTTGAATGATTTGTATTTTGAAGTGTAGTGGTGTGCATCAAAAGTATAGTGGATTTTATTTCCTTTACATTGTTACTCAATTGTATCAACATAAAATGTATCATTCCGATGTGTCTCCTTTATGTGTTAGACGCCTTGTACATAGTATGGAAGCTTCGCGTAACTGAGGTGGTCATTCTTAAAATGGGTTTAGGCATAAGAAAAATGTAAAACAAGTAGTGGAGTTAGAATGAAAAATATTGATATATGGGTTGATAGTTAAATTCGTAATTTAGAGTCATGCCTACATGAACACCTAGTATTCAAGTTTAAATTGGATGTTTTATGAGTTAAATGGAGTCCTTAGATAATAGATAAATGAGGCTTCAATTTTGATGCATTAAACAAGTTTTCTCATAAAGAAAATGCAAGAAAATGGAATTTACAAAATTCGGATTTTTTATAAGTAGCTTGTTCAAAGACATGGTTACCCAATGAAAAATGTGGACTTTTATGCATAAATGAAGGTCATGATTAGTATACATATTGGGAACTTATTTCTAGTTGGATAACAAGCAAATTTCAAGAAGAAAAGAATGAAAACCCTAGGGAATGTAGGGTTGGAAATAATAGCTTTCTATAAGTAGTCATTAAGGAAAATCCTAATAATTAAGAGATCATAAGAGTCCATCATCAAAGATCATCAAAACCATGCATATTGAGCTCATTACATGATATTCGTATTAGGAATTCATTCATGTACCATCTATACATGAATTATCAACTAGGAACATTTTTATCAAATGCAAAACAATTTTCGGAATTGCAGAAATTACGGAACAGAACTGATCCTACTGTTCCGTAACCCTAATGTTTTCAAAACTTGAAAATAATACTAGAAATAGATAGATCTTTCGAAGTAGATAGAGATCGATATAAAATTTGCGAAATTCCGAGTTAAAATGACCAAGTTATGGCCGTTTTAAGTCGAAACTTCCGCAAATAGCGCGAATTCCGAATTCATCTAGTTTGGATGCATAGCTTGGATTAGTTAAATGATGAGAATCTCATTAGGATTATTTTTATTGGTAGGTGATTCTGAGTACGACGACACCCTATCACCCGACTACCGTTATTAAGAGATCGGCGTACCATGGCCGAGTGAGTACTACTTCCGTTCTCAATTATTGCTTGTGATTATACTGATAGTGGCACTAGTTGTTTAGACAAAGATAAAAAGATGATTATGCATGATGGGGTATATGGGAATTATATATTTGTTTGCTGTTGATGTGTGAATGGAACTTAAGGAATATCGAAACGGGTGCTAAGCTATTTCTTGTTTAGCTAGAATTTATATCGATTGTCTGCGAAAATTGTTGGTCACCTAAAAGAATTGAATTAATCCATATTCGACTTCAATTATAATTGGATTCATTCATATCACGATGGGATGGAGCATTAGCATTTGTTGATTTTTCGTGATCCATAAAACGAATACATGTTGGTTAATCGTGATCCATAAAACGAATATACGTTGGTTAATCGTGATCCATAGAACGAAATATTGTTCAGTTGACTGTGAGCTTAAACGGCGTCGTACGCGCAGGATTCGTAAATCTGCTAACCCGGGATGCAGGGCACAAGTCCATCCACATATGATTTCCGACTGGTCATGTTTGTTGAACTCACTCGTTTGATGCATTTCATTTGGTTGATTAATCACTTGCTTGGATGTTTTGTATTAATTGTGATTCGGAAGTTTTCACTCACTAAGCTAGTGTAGCTTATACCCATAGTTTCCTGTTGCAGTATGAATACCTTTGGTTATCTCCGAGGACCCGTGGACATCAGGTACAGCTCTCAAAGGTTGAGGAGTTTTGGTTAAGGCCGGGTCTTGAAAGTAGAAATGGACTTCTAATCTTGTTTCTAGGAACCAGTGTCCGGAGAATAATACAAGGAAATTTGTGAGCTGGAGAATTCTTAGCATTATTATTGGGGGTATGCCCCCTAGTTTATGTAATAGAATAATTCTCTGTAAGATGGTCATGATTTATATTCTTGTTGCTATGTATGTCTCCTTAAACTACTACGAAGCAAAGTATGGTCTATGTATGTTGAGAGTGAGCCTTACACCCGATGTTCAAACTCATGGAGAGACTAAGGTTGTCTTACTTGAGTTTAAACATTGAGTGTGGCGGACTGTCACGTGTAGGGCACACTTTGGGGCGTGACAGTAAGTGACCTTACCCGACTCTTAGTTCAAGCCAATAATGGAGATGCTAGATTACCCCTTTGATCTATAAGACCACTAGGTGGGAAGGATTAATTGCGTGCTTTCACGTTTTTCTAAATAAACAAGTTTAAAGAAAATTAAAAGGTTATAACTCTTTTTTTTTTCTAAACCATAAGCAACTTGTGAGTAGTATAATTAGGCTAATGTGACCGTTTCGTCTTGTTTCTAGGAGACTACCTGAGGAGAACACGCAACAGTCGATTAACCTTCCCGATGAACAACAAGTGAGAGACACTCCACCACACAAGATCCAATGCGACAAGTTATAGACTTATAGGGTGTTGGTGGATACACAAAATCTCCTCTTACAACAAACACTTATTAGGAATGTGCCGTTCAGGTGAGAGGACCCCAGCCAGTGACAATGCAAAGAGTTGAGACTCCTTCTGTCATGGCTAGTCTAAGCTCCAAAGTCAGAAGGTATAAGACAACTAGCCTAACAGTTAAGAATGAACCTTTTAGAGGCGTAAGATCAATTGTTGGAAGTGCAAGGAAAGTCATTATCTAAGACAGTATCCACAGCTGAAGCACAGGTGTTACCTCTGTGGACATCTCGAGCATAAGATTATGGACTGTCCAGGAAAGAAAACCCTAAAGTGCTTCATCTGCAAACAGTCAGGACACGGGCGAGTAGATGCCCCCATAAAATTAACAACTGGATAGCTGCCTTTGTTTGGAAGAAGTCAGTCTCCTAGGAATATCAATAGATCTTTCGTTGAGTGTTAGGAGCGAAGAATTTTCGAGTGAAAAGGACAAAAAAGTTTTGAAAATAAACCGATGTTGTGGTTTATCATCTAGTTCATGAATTAATTCTAATGTATGTTTTGCATCCTTTCTTTGAACTTTTGTAATGCAAGATTTACATCTTCTCTTGATTTCATGTATTTCGTTTTGAATATTATGAAGTTCTGTATATCGATTTTGATTTCAGTAGAATTTCAATATTTCTTATATATGTTTTTATTTCTGCATTTCCGTGTTCTGTATTTCCAATAAGTTTCTTTAAGCTTCTTTTACCGCCTTAAGACGTAATAAAAGATTTAGAATTTTTACCTGAGCTTAATAAAATTGTAGGAGACATACCCAACCACAGCAAGAAACCGTCATGACTCCTTTAGGACCCGAGCACCAAGCGATACCCGAACCACCTAACCAAGGGGGAAATGCTTCAATAGAGATTGAACGGCTTACTAGTCAGATAAGAAGCTACATGCAACAGACTCAAGTAAGTTCAATGTCTACACCTATGAGATATGAGCAAGAAACAACACAAGATGAACCCCATCACCCCAATACCACCAAAGTCTCACCATGCTTCATAAAGTGTAACCAGTATTTCGACGGAGTTTTTGGAAAACCAATGAGGCAGAGGATTGGTTGGCACACATTGAGAGGTCCTTTAATGCTTTTGAAATACCACACCGTCTGAGAGTCAATTATGGAACTTATATGCTCCGCTTACATGCTCGAGTATGGTGGGAATCTAAGGAAAGAGAGTTGAAACCTCCAGTTACGTGGAGATGTTTAAATATGAGTTTTTAGACAAATATTTCCCCATGAGCTTAAGAGTCCAGTACAGTGTAGATTTCCTCAACATCTCACAAAGACATCATAGTGTGGAACAGTACGAAACCGAGTTCAGTAGATTATTGCAATATGCTCCGGAATCATATAAACAAAGTGAGGAACTCAAAAGACAAGTGTTTCTGAATGGTTTCAAAGAAGACCTTCGGACTTAGTTGGAAGAATTTGATATAAGGAGTTATCAAGTATTGCTAGAAAGAGCACGGATAATAAAAATGCTCAAAGGAAAGGCAAGAAAGAAAGAAATAATAAGGAAATGGAGTTCTATGTTGCAATGACCCTGAGTCAAAATGTCAGAACACTTCCCTAGGATGATGACCCAAACAAGGAAGAAGACATAATATTGGATAAGATACAATGTTAGAGATGTAAGAAAGAGCATTACCCTATATAGTGTCCACAACTTCAATTCAAGTGCTAACTCTGTAGGGACCCTGGTCACAAAGTTGAGAAGTGTCCCAAAAAGATGACCATCGGATGCTTTCTTTGCACAAAAACTGGATATTTGGCTAAAACATGCCCTGAACGGGATAACCCGCATGTTGCTTCGCTGGATCTACCAAGGAAGAAGAGGAAGAGATATAATAGGAATAAAAGCAACAAAGGAAAAGGGAATCGAGGTTCTTCAAGAACATCTACACCTCAAATCTAGTCCACAACCCTCACCCCATATGGAGTGTATGAGAAGCTAGTGATGAGGAGCTGGAGTCCTTTGCCATGGAGGGAAGCGAGGATCAAATATGCAACTCGGTATCAGGTTAGCGCTATACCCTTAGAATCGCATATTCTTTCCTGTCAATAGAATCTGAAATGACTTAGATTTCAATTTTATTCAAATCATGTGTTTATTTATTTATTTTAAATTGTTGAATTGAATGAGCATGGTTATGTTGTTAGTAGTCTAAGATATATGATTTTGCATAGGTATATGTGGTCATTAATATTTGTTCTATATGCATTAATGTGTGTGTAATGAAAGTATTAATGTTGTCTTTTATACATTAAAAAGGTTAAGTTAAGTTAGATTTATAAATCAACTTCAATTTTTGTTAAAGGTTAATTGATAGAGTTTCTTTTATTTAAGATAGCATATTGCTCAAATATAAGCCCAAATGAAGTTCAAATTCATGCCAAATGCATCCAAGTTAATATATGCATTAAGGGGTAAATTTGGTATATGTTTAAAGTCAAATTTTGCTTAATTAACCTACTTTTTGGGGCAGCTCAAATTTTATCCGAATTTTCCTTTTCTTCTTCCTTTTCTTTTCTTCTTCCATTTCCCTCTCCATCTCCAATTTCAAGCTTAAATTAAGGGCAATAGCAAGCTTTGGAAAACAAGCTCTCTCCAAGGCAAAGCATTTACATATGAGTGGATTTAATTGTGATTATTGTTTTGTTTCCCTTTCTTGAAGTAGTTGTAGGGTTATTGGATGAATTGAGTTCAATGTTGGTCAAATTGTTTGTTCATGCTTTGTATGAGTTATGAATGAGTTATATGAGTATGTGAGTTTGTGCATGCATGGTTGAAGTGATATGAAGTGTGGGAGTAAGTGAAGAGAAATTGTGTAGAGAAATCTAGATTGGTTTGATGTGGAGTTGAAGTGTTTAATTGTGTTGAATTCTTGTTTTTAAGTTGATAGGATTGGGTGTTATAAATAGGATTGAGTACATGAAGTTGGAAGTGTAGTTGAGGAAGGTTAGAATGTATTAAGATAGAATTTTTCAAAGTTGAAAACAGGGGATTTGAATTCTCTTGTTTAAGCCTGTTTTTAAAACGTACGTCGGCATCTGGGGAGTCTACGCCGCCGGCGTAGAGGCGATGTAGAAAGCCCACAGAATCGATTTTCCTAACGCCGTTTGTTACGCCGCCGGCTTTTATGCTAAGGATTTGCCAGCGTCTGTTCTTCAGAACGTACGCCGGCAATTTGAGTATCTACGCCGCGGGCGTAGAGGCGGTGTTGATAGTCCACAGAATCAAATTTCTTAAAGCCGACTGAACGCTGCCCAGCTTTCACTAGGAAAGTCAGCCGGCGTAGGGTGCAAAGGCTGACGGCGTACTATTGAACGCTGCCAGCATTGGCAGTGTGCTTTTTCAGAACATTGAACACCGGCTCAACGCCGCCGGCGTTGAGTACTGGCGTATCCCCTGTGTTTTTCAATTTTAAGATCTTTTTCTAAAAATTTTCCAAAGTTGTTATTTGAGCAATTAAGTATTTGTTAAGCGATTTAGAATGTAATAGGATGTTTAAATGCTTATTTATGACCTTGTATTCAATTATTTGATTTCTTTGATAAATTGTGATATATGGATATAATATGTGTATATTTGTGATAATGAGATCTAAACTTGTTGATTTATTGATTATTGTGATATTTCTATTACAGTTAAGGATTCTTCGTTAGTTCACCACCGAGAGATCCTAGTTATATACTAACGGGTTCAGGTACGCAATAACTTATTTGATGTTTGCTAGGACCAAACATTTCTAATTTGACCTAAATTGATTCGACTTAACATTTGAATGAATTGGATGTCTATTACGCTGTTTAATCTGGTCCGAGGAGCAGCAAACCTGTCATGATGCAATGACATGTTAGCTAGGCACTTAACCAAGTCATGATGCAATGACTTTACCATGATGCAATGGTACGCTATGATGCAATAGCGATTCTTTTGGTTAAGTGGGTAGCCGATAGGGGGAATTGTATCTGTGTAACGTTTGCTTAAACTTAGGGGGAAATACCATGATTTAGTTCAAGGTTTATGGGAACTTGTGAACTAGGCTCATGTTATGGACTGAGTTTAAGTAGAGTCGGGCAACGGCTTTTAAACCCTAAATGAAGCTATTATCTTCACGAAATAGATATAGGAGATATAAGTATTCGGACTGCTTATATCAACCCCCTGAGCAACTGCTGTTACTCAGGATCCCCGAATTCCCGAAGTGTGACCGGGGTTTGAATACCCTCTTGTTGATTTGTGAATAAAAATGTAATAAAGATAACCACTTGATCTATGATGCATTACATCGAATTGATGATATGTTTTGCATCGGTTATTGTGTACTGGGCCTCTGGCTCACTTTTGCTGCTTTGCAGGTATTGGAGACGAGTATTATGATGACTTGGGCTATGGGTCCGATTTCGAGAGATTTCTGGATGAGTGGGACGAATAGGATTCGATCACCCTGGACTTTTGGAAGACTTTTTGCGAAGGAGAAGTTATGTATAGATGGCTTGTTAGTTAAGCCAAATTCTTTTTGTAATGACCTAAGATCCCTTAGGATTCTTATGTTTTGAGAAAACATGTAATTTTTGTAGTGTCATGTATTGGCACTAAACAATGTCTCTATGATGTAAATGTATGTATAGATTGCTTTTGTTAGCAATCATGTTTTGTTTAAAATCTCTTTACAAAGTTTAGTGACTTTGATCAAATAATTTTCATAAACTGTTAGTTTTTAGGACAACCTTACATATAATGTGCAAACGTTATATGTGGTTGGGGATTCGGTACTCTAAATCTCGGGATTTAGAGGACTGGGTCTTTACAGAATCAAAGAGATAGGTTGTTAGAAATACCCTTGGATTAAGTGGCTAGACTAAAAATAGGAAAGCACTAGAACATTAAAAGCTAGAATGAGCCAATGATGAAAACTAAAACAAACTCGATTAATTTAACGAATTCCAAGCCAATCCTCATACAACTTCTTGTAAATAAAGAACTTTGAAAGGTCGAAATCTACTACGATCTTTACACAAAAGTTAAAATTTCAGTGATCAAACCTCAATTACTAAACTCCATGAGATCTTCACAAGCAATAATTATAAAATGAAACAATGAGATCTCTTGATTTCAATCCCATCAAGATGATCACGATGATAAGAAATTAAAACGATGATGACCATATTATTTAAGGAAATATGGATTATAAAGCACAATATTGTATATACAGCTACATAAGAAAGTAGAAGCTGTAAGCCCCTAAAATTTCAATAAATAATTTCCAAAATGAACTTCGAAAATAACCCTAAAAATCACTCCAAATTAAAACCGAATTTCGACAAGTCCTAAATCACGAACGAATTCAAAAACTTCTCAATCTTGAGAAAATGAAATCTTTAAACAATAAAATAAGAACTCAGTGGTTTCAAATTCAAAACCACGACGTACGAAAAATTCATATTTAGCTCCGGCTTAAAATCGGTAATATAAACCCAAAAACAAATTATTAAAAAGTAAATAATGATTAACTTTCGAAATGAAACCCAATTAAGAATTCCGAAAACATTAAAATTATTAAATACTTACAAAAATAAAATTTAAAATAAATTTCTCAAATTAAATATGTTATATAAACATAAATATCAGTTTCCAAATTGGCAAGGATCTAAACCGGAAAATCACCCAAACCCTAATCGGAATACAATAGCTTAAGTCTGGCAATCTAGCTCCTTAACCCTAGAGGCCGGGGTAGTTTAAATAAGTAGAATAGCTCGTAGTAATATAAGTTTGTTTAAAAATATCAGATTGGTAAATTTTTGACCTATCTCGAACCCGTTCGGATACAGACTTTGAAAAGCGTGTCCCGGGGCTCGAGATATCAAAAACATACCATTAGTACCGTTAGACTCGTAATTTTATAAGATTTCTAAATATATCAGTTATATAATTTTTCGGGTTATAAAAGTTACAGTTATAACCTTTTTACGTATTTTCATTTCTACCGGTAATTGATTATTCTTTTGCACTATTCATTTTATTTCATTACACATTTTATTATTTTTATAATGTATACCCGGTTTTCCTAGTAATCAAGTAAACTTCGAAAACCAGAAAATGAAACCCTAAACCGGTTTAGTTCAAGCTTTTGAGAAAGACTAGAAACCCTAATTCCGGCTTTTCCTCGGTTTCCAAATAAGAAACTTTTATAAGCAAAATTAATTTTGAATATAGTTCTTGATTATATTTCAAACCAAGAAAAGATCAGATTTTAGAAAATTTCAATTTCGGGTCATCCCGAGACCCATTATAGAAAAGCGTGCCCCGGAACTAGAATTTCAAAAATTTCTTATGAATACTCATTTGAATCGAAATAAAATAAGGATTTCAAAAATATATTTTTCATAATTTTCCGGCTTATGAAAAATACAGTTATAGCCTTTTTATTCGTATTCCATTACTACCGGAAATTAAATTGTCTTGTCAACTATTCCTCACTATTCACAAAGTACCACCTAGTCTACCTATTAGCACACTCTACAATTCAACTCTTACCATCACTCAAATCAATCCCTTTTCTCCATGCTTTTTGTCCCTTAAACTTCATTACAATTATGACAAATGGTACTTAAATCAAATCAAAGATAAATCAATCAAAACAAAAAGAAAATCAAACTTTCTTTTTCCCTCCTCCATGAATAGTGCCGGCGTGGTGACCTCCCCCCACAAGCTTCATTTTACAATTTTTTTAATTTATTTTAACCCATTTAACCTAATTTCATATGCTATATAAACTACTTTTTCTCTCTCTCTCTTCATTCTTTCCTTTTTCCAAACTTTCAAAGGTAAAAGAAGCTCCCTTTTCCTCTCATTTTTCCTTCTATGCCGTGGCCTTCATACCCCATACACACAACACACAAACTTTCTTTTTCTTTCATTCATCTCCTATTTTACTCTAAGTAATGAGCTTCTACTCCTTCTACTCATATCCTTGTTATGGCAAGGATATTCTTGGATATTTCAATAAATGTCCCCATGATCTTTTGGTAGGGACAATGGAAATATCAAAACAAGAATACCAAACCATCACAAAGTAGATCTAACTTTAAAGGAACTTTCATGCTAAAAGCTTTATGATCCATCAAAAAGTGTTTTGAACAAAAGATCTTTTAAAAAATAGTTTTTATGTTTTCAAAACTCATTTAAGCATTTGAGATAATAGATCTATCATTTTACTAATCATTTCATGTAGGCATTTAAGATCTCATCATTATTTTGTGTTTATGTGCATTAATAGTCTTTAATGCTTTTGTATTTAGTAAATAACCTTCCTAGTATATAGATCTATAGGTAGATGAGTTAATAAAGTCAAAAAGGAAAATACTTTTCAAGAAATGAACTTGTGTAAATTCGGATGACTTTGAAACCTAGGTTAAAAACACTTTTATCAACTTCTAAACATATATTTTAAGAAAAATGAAGCCTATAGGTGATAGATAATGTTTGGTAATATTTTCATGAGTCTAAATGAGTTTACTAAAGAAATGTTGGAAACAAGAATGAAGTCCAATAGAAGTTTTGAGCTAAAAGTCTTAGACAAAATTCGTAATAATGGATAGATGGTTAGAAAACACTATTTTTCCAACTTCAAAAATGATTTTCTTAAATAAATGAAGTCCTTAGGGTCTAGGTAAAATAAATACTTAAAGTTTCAAGTATAAAATACATTTTTCTTAAAGGAATCAACTTGAAAATGAAATTTTTAAATTCGGATTTTTGAAACCACCCTAGTAAAAGACCCACTCAAAAGTTTACAAATGAAGATTTTATTAAAGAAATAAAGGCCTTAGGATATAACTAATATATGGGTCAAAATTTCTTTAAACAAAATGGAGTTTTCCCAAAGAAAATCCTTGTAATAAGTAAGTGTGACCAAGTGTAGTAAACTCACTTGTTAAACAATAACATGAAATGATTTTCTAGGAAAAAGTTTATTTAAATTCTTTGAGTCTAAAAATTTATAAGAACTTAGGCTCATTAGAGTTCATATCATAACATTCATGATAGGGAAAATCATTACCATGCATTTAGTTTCATTTTACTTAGGAATCTCAAGTGCATTCATGAAAACCGCATTTTCGGAATCTATAACCGCTGTACAGATCTGATCCCTCATTTCCGAGGCTTAGATATTTTCAAACTTGATTTAAACTTCATATTTAGAAAGCTCTTCCGAAGTAGATAGAAATCGATATAAAATTTGCGAGATTCCGAGTTAAAATGACCAAGTTATGGCCATTTTAAATCGGGACTTCGAAAATGACGCGAATTTCGATTTGCTAAGTTTTCTTAGAGTTTTAGTATCCTTAGATGGTAGAATACTCATTAGAGTATTTCTTATGTGATTAGGTGAACCCGAGAACGTTGACTCTTTGCCACCGGATTATTATTACTAGAAGACCGGTGATCCAATGGCCGAGTGAGTTCATTTCCTAAGTAATTATGCTCATTGAGTGTGCTTGTAATTGTAGTAGCACTAGACTTAGGTAAAGATAAAATTGTTGATGAGAAATGAACTTTTCATGTTGAATGAATGATAAGTATATCGAGATGAGACTTGTTGAAATAATATTGTATGAGTTAGTATAGACTTGGATTGTTTGAAATACTCTATGATCGCTCTTAAATTGCATAATGAACTTGCTACGATTCTATAAATAAACTGTACATGCATATCATCAGTGAGTCACATTGCATTACGAGAATGCTTTTGGTGGGAACAAAAGTATGATCGGGAGGCAGCGGGCTTCGTTAACGTTAAGGATCTGCAGGGTCACTTAAGTTAACGGGCAGTGGAGTAGACACTATAAACCAATACATATAAACAGGTGGAGGACCACCTTCGTTAACATCAAGGGCCTATGAGGTCGCTTATGTTAATGGGCAGTGGAGTAGACACTATAAACCACAAGAGAAAATATTGGAATTGTGGTTGCATGTTTGGACCACCCCAAACCCCGAATGGAGGGCGTAAATCCATTCACATATGGCTACCGGAAAGTCATATGCTTGTATGTCACGTGCTTGTGCATTCATATGATTGTTTAAATAAACTTGTTTGTATATTTTACAATTGAGTATATTATTGCGAAATGAATCTCACTAAGCTAGTGTAGCTTATACCCCAATAGTTATTTAAATGAGCAGGTTATTCCAAGAATGCTAAGTGGGGACTGAGATGGTTGAAGCCAGAATGATTTCGAGATTCCGGCAAGATATAAGAATGCTTGAAGTTTTTGGCTAAGCTTTACGATTTGCTTTGTAATAGCTTTATGTAGTGAAGTCTTGGATGAATGTAGTTGAAGTTTGATGAATTGTATTTGAAGTATATGGTTTTGTATTTGGAGTATAGTAAATGTATATTTCCTTTACATTGTTACTCATTGTATCAACATAAAATGTATCATTCCGATGTGTCTCCTTTATGTGTTAGACGCCTTGTACATAGTATGGAAGCCTTCGCATGATTGAGGTGGTCATTCTTAGGCTTTAATATTGTGTACGGCGGACTGCCACGTTTAGGGTACCCTTCAGGGCGTGACAGAAGCGAATCCACAACCTTCGTTGGTCAAGTAATCGAGTCATGAAAGGTCGTGTTGTCATGAGTCGTCTATTGTCGATCGAGTCGAGTCATCTGTGGTCTCGAGTCAAGTCCGTGTTGTTTCTAAAAAGAGTCATGTAAGCGAAGGTTGGGATCGCTAAGCCAAATCTTATTAATTTGTATGTGCTATATTTCGTAAAATATCTATCATGCGAAATTTAGAAATGATACAAACCAAAGCATAAACCGGTGCTAGAAATATAATTCGAAAATCCACAATCTTTTCTCGATAAACGATATACACGTAACAAGTTTTGCGGACAAAACTTTCTTTAAGGTGGGGAGGATGTAAGCTCCGGAAAATTTCAGTAAATAATTTCAAGACGAACTTCGAAAACAAACCCTAAAAATCACTCCAAATTAAAACCGAATTTCAACTAGTCCAAAAACACGGACGAATTCAGAAACTTCTTAATCTTGAGAAAATGAAAATCTTTAAAAATAAAATAAGAACACAGTGGTCTTCAAATTCAAAACCACGACATACGAAAATTCCATATTTAACTCCGACTTATAAACTCGGGTAATATAAAGCCTAAAAACAAACTATTAAAAAGTAAATAATGATTTACCTTCGGAAATAAAACTCAATTCAAGAATTCCGAAAACATTAAGAGATATTAAATACTTACAAAAAATAAAATTTTAAATAAATTTCTCAAATTAAATATGTTATATAAACATAAAATATCAGTTCCCAAATTGGCAAGGATCTAAACCGGAAAATCACCCGGAAACCCTAAGTGGAATACAATAGCTTAAGTCCGGCAATCTAGCGCCCTTAACCCTAGAGGCCGAGGTGTAGTTTAAAGATGTAGAATAACCCGTAGTAATATAACTTTGTTTAAAAATATCAGATTGGTAAATTTTTGACCTATCTCGAACCTGTTCGGATACAGACTTCGAAAAGCGTGTCTCGGCTCTCGAGATATAAAAAATATACCAATAGTACTGTTAGACTCGTAATTTCATAAGATTTCCAAATATAACAGTTATATAATTTTTCGGGTTATAAAAGTTACAGTTATAACCTTTTTATCGTATTTCCATTATTACCGGTAATTGATTAGTCTTTTGCACTAATCATTTTTATTTCATTACAAAATTTTATTATTTTTATAAAGTCTTATATTTTTAGATAAATATTTTATATGTCATAGAAAATTTTGTTTTTCTAAAATTTAGTTCATTTCGGGTCTTTACGGGATCAGATTCTATTTAAGACCCGATACTAAAAATAAAATAAAATAATTTAATAATTGAAAAATATTTTTATTTTCATAAAATAATTTTTTAGAATTTTTCGGGTTATAAAAATATTATTTATAGCCCATATTCACGTATTTTGATCATACCGGTAACATATTTGTTAAAATACTAAAATAATTCAAATAATTATTTAATTTTAATTATGAAAAATCTGCTACAAGTATTTGGAATAATTTTTCTAATTTTATTTTGTTTTGATTTATTTTATTAAAAAAAACCTTTACAACCCATATCTTTAAGTACACCTTACACATATCACTTCCTTTTCACTTCAATCTTTTTACACTTCATTATATCTATTCATGGCAGATTTTTGACTCCTTTATGGCTTCCATTGTCCTTCATTTACTCCATTTTGACCAAATTAATTATTTTTCCACTCCTTCTTGAGAAAGTTACATTACACATTTATTACACAATTCAAATTCAAGTTAAATTTCATCAAACCCTCTCTATCCTCCCTCTCTTTTCATGTGCAGCAGCCCCCTCTCCCTTTGGCTACCCTTGTTTTATTTTTTCTCTCTTTTACTCAATTAATACACTCATTTTCTCTCTCTCTTTCATTTACTCACTTTCCCTCTTTCATTCTTTAGTCTTTCTCTCTCATTTTTTCTCTCTTTCTTCTTCATTTCCTCTTGTTCCTCCATGAAAAACAAGATGCCCCCTTCTTCTTTGATGGCTTCCACACCTATTTCTTAAAGATTTCTAAGTAAATCTTCTTCCCAAAGCTCCATAGGTGATATAGGTAAAGTGTAATGAAGGTTTCATGCATCAAATGACCTTCCATAAGCTTAAAAGCTTAGGATGATGATGCCAATAATGAAACACTCCTTTTCTCTACTTTTATTATCTTGTATTTCAATTATTTACTTGTTTAAAGTTGATATATTTTGTAGATCTAAATTTTTGTAGCTTTGATTTTCGTTTATGCGATAGATCTTGTTATTTAAGTTGTTATATTTGTTATTTCTTATGATTTATGCATAGATCTATCATCCACATGTCCATCTTAGTGATTCATGCATTTAAAACTAGTTTAAAAACTAGATCTAATTTTTGAATTCATAAATGTATTAGATCTTTGTTTTATGTTCATGAGCAACTTGTGATAGCATGATGATGGTAGGAAAGTTATAGGAAACTCAAGATCTATTTTATCTTCAACAAAAATCAATTTTGAAAATTCGGATGAAAATGGAACCATATTTAGAAAAGTTGTTTTTCAACTCCAAAATGTGTATTTTTCATTTAAAATGAAGGGCTTAGGGTATAGACAACATAAATGAATGATTTTGATAAATAAAGTTTAGATCTATGTTCATATTATGTGTAGATCTTAGATTTGAACTTGAACAAAAGTAGTGAAATTCGTATTTTGGTAAGACTCATATTTAAAAACTACTTTTCAAGTGTCAAAATGTAATTTTTACTTAAGAAAATGAAGGCTTAATATATTAATATCATCAAGACTTCTTTTACAAGAATCTAATGTGATTTTCAAAAGTTATTTTCAAACAAAAATGTCATTTTCGGATTTTGGCCAAGGCATATTTTAAAACATGTTTTCCAACTCAAAAATGAAGTTTTTGTTTAAGAAATGAAAGGTTCTTAAGATAGGATATGTAAGGAATGGATTTTCATAAGCTTAGATAGATTTTATCAAAAGATATGACCAAAAATAAATTTTGTAAATTCGGATCCCAACCAAGACCAACTTTTAAAACCCATTTATCAACTCTAAAACTCATGTTTTATGTGAAAAATGAAGTATATAGGTAATAGGTATCATTAAGTAGTGATTTTTATAAGTTGAAATGAGTTTTGATGAGATTAATGTATAAAACAAGAAATAGAATCAAAATGGTAAATTTTGAGTTAGTAGTCAATTTGTGAAATTCGTAATTTTGAATGAAGGCCATAAGAACACCTATTATCCAAGCTCAAAATGAAAGTTTTATGTAATGAATGGAGTCCTTAAGTAATAGGTACCATAAAGTCTTAAATTTTAATGCATTAAACAAGTTTTTCCCAAAGAAATCATTCAAAAAAGTGGATTTTCTAAAAATTCGGATTTTTGAGTAAATCATATTGGAAAACATATTTGCAAAGTGTAAAATGCAAATTTTGGTGTAAGAATGAAGTCCTTAATGGTTATGTATGATTGAGTCCTAATTTTCTAAATATCAAATGACTTTTACTTAAAGGAATCACTCAAAAACTAATTTTTGTAAAATTCGGATTTTGGAATCAACCCCACTTGAAAACATGTTTACCAAGTGTAAAATGGAAAATTTTATGAAGAAATGAAGGTCATAAGTAGTATATATAATGAAGACTCAATTTTGACAAAAATAATTATATTTTCTTAAGTAACAAATCCAAAACAAATGGAAATGATAAAAGTTAGAAAACTAGATTTTTCATAAGTAATTATAATAATAGTCTTGCAAAATAAAAAGTTACAAAATTTCCTTTTAGCAAAAATCATCAAGATCATGAATACATTAAGCTCATCTCATGTCATTCATGTTAGGAAATCACTCATATTGCATGTATAGCTAATTTATATAGTAGGAACATTACAAACATTTACAAAACTACCTTTCGGAAGTTGAAATCGTTGCTGCCCTAATCTGATCCGAACTTTTCGAAGCTTCAAAGTTTTCAAAACTTGAAAATAATATTAGAATTAGATAGATCTTTCGAAGTAGATAGAAATCGATATATAATTTGCGAGATTCCCAGTTAAAATGACCAAGTTATGGCCGTTTTAAGTTGGAATTCCCGCTGAGGACGAGAATTACGAATTTGATAGTTCGTATAAAATCGTTTGGATTAGTTTGAGTTGAAATACTTATTAGAGTATTTCTTCCTTATTAGGTGATCTCGAATTCGACGATTCCCTACCACCAAATTACTATTACTAGAAGACCGGTGATCTAATGGCCGAGTGAGTTTTCTCCTTTTTTTGTTACCTTGATTGTGCTTGTAGTTAGTTGCATTAGATTATAGGAACGAGATAAAAATCGATACGAATGGGGATGGGATATATGATGAGGCTGTGATAAATGTATGCCAAAGAATACTAAAGCATATCGAAACCATGATTTGATTGGATAACTGCACCGTTCATATTATTTCTGTTATGTATATGATATTGGCTGGTCACTCTAAAGAATGTATAAATATTTTGACCTAAGCAAAAAGTAAATTGATCATGCATCTCATCGGACATATTGCATTTGGTAGCGTGCTACTCCTACGCGGGTAAATCGGTATGGTCCGAGGACTCGTTTGGATAATGAGACCCGGGATCAGAGCTCATTCATAGGAAACTAAGGCGCATCGGGGATGCATTCCATGTGTGAGCCTAGCCGAGGCGAGTGCTATGAGCCGAGGGCTTGGGGACTAGCAGCAGTCGTGTAGACTTCAATACCATTCCTAACCCAAGATACGGAGGGCGTAAATCCGTTCTGTGTGTGGGTTCCGGATACCCATACATAATTGCTTGCTCACGTGTTTGCTCATGCATAGCATATGATTGATTAATGCTTGCTTGTTCTGGTACGGAACTAAGGGAATTCTCACTAAGCTAGTGTAGCTTATACCCCAATAGTTGTTTAAATGAACATGTTATCTCAAGAATGCAAAGTGGGGACCGAGATGGTTGAAGCCGAGAATGGCTTCAGGATTCCGGCAAGAAACGAGAATGTTGAAGTTATCAGCTAGTTTTATGATTTGTCTTGTAATAGTTTATGTAGGAAAGTCTGTGGATGAATGTAATTGAAGTTGAATGATTTGTATTTTGAAGTATAGTGGTTTGTATCGAAAGTATAGTGGATTTTATTTCCTTTACATTGTTGCTCAATTGTATCAACATAAAATGTATCATTCCGATGTGTCTTCTTTATGTGTTAGACACCTTGTACATAGTATGGAAGCCTTCGCGTGACTGATGTGGTCATTCTTAGGCTTTAATATTGTGTACGGAAGACTGCCACGTTTAGGATACCCTTCGGGGAGTGACATGATATGAATGAGTTCATATTTATTTTCAATTCCGAATATTCAGTTATGCCAATTCTTCAAGCGATCAATCAATAATCGCAGACAATCAATCCTAATCCATCTAAACAAGCAATGGTTAATCACCCGACTTCGATATTCTTATATTCGATTTCTCATATGAACAGCAATCATATATAATTCCCATTTGTCCCCATCATGCATATCCATTTTATCTTTACCAAGTATCTAGTACAACTATCATTACAATCACAAAAATAATTGAAATCGGAAGTGGTACTCACTCGGCCATGGTTTGCCGGTCTTTTAGTAGTAGTAGTCCGGTGGTAAAGATTCGTTGGTTTCGAGATCAACTAAAAAGGAAGGAATACCCTAATAAGGATTTCATCACTTAACTAATCCAAACTATATGTCAAAGCTTAGAAATTCGTAATTTTCCCTATTTACGGAAGTCCTGATTTAAAACGGTCATAACTTGGTCATTTTAACTCGGAATTTCGCAAATTATATATTGATTTCTATTGACTTCAAAAGATCTATCTAATTCAAATATTATTTTCAAGTTTTGAAAATATTTGGGTCATGAAACAGAAGGATCAGTTCTAATCAGTAACGGTTTCCAATTCTGAAAAATAGTTTTGTAAATGTTTGAAATGTTTCTACTTGACAAATCAATTATATATGCAATATTAATGATTTCCTAACATGAATGACATGTGATGAGTTTAATGTATGCATGATCTTGATGATTTTTACTAAAGGAAATTTGTAGAACCCTTTATTTTGTAGAACTTCAACAATAACTACCATTGAGAAATCTAGATTCCTAACTTTGACAACTCACTTGTGTTTTAGGATTAATTCTTAGGAATTTCTAGTTATCTTGGTTAAAATTGAGTCTTCATAACATATACTACCTAAGATCTTCATTTTTACATAAAAATTTGCATTTTACACTTTGCAAATATGTTTTCAAATAGGATTTACTCAAAAATCCGAATTTTTAGAAATCTAATTTTTGAATGATTCATTTGGGAAAAACTTGGTTAATGCATTAAAATTTAAGAATTTACTATACCTACCATTTAAGGACTTCATTTAATACATAAAATTTTTATTTTGAGCTTGGATAATAGGTGTTTTTATGGTCTTCATCCAAAATTACGAATTTCACAAGTTGACTAATAACTCAAAATTTTCTATCTTGTTTCTACTCTTTGTTTTACACATTAATCTCATCAAAACTCATTTCAACTTATAAAAATCCTTATTTAATGATATCTATCATCTATACCCTTCATTATTCACATAAAACATGAGTTTTAGAGTTGATACAAGGGTTTTTAAAATGTAGCGTTGAAGTCATACGAATTTTTCTTTGAATATTTCCAGCAAAAGCTTTTCCTTTTTAAGTTCTTTGTCTTATCTACTTAAAGATCTACTAACTACAACATTTATATAAATAAGATAAAGCCTTTATAAGCATTAATGTATGAAAACACAAAATATTTATGAGAACATGAATGTCAAGTATAATATGAGCATCTAAATGCTAGATCTACTACTTATAATGCATGAAAAGGAGTTTAAAAGCTTGATCATGGATTTTTATGCAAAATCTCTACTTTACTCTACTTTTATATGCATGAACATGAAAATATTTTAACAAAAACTCATTCAAATACAAGATCTACTCTTGTGATGGCTTGGTATTTTCTTGTCCCTAGCAAATGCTCATGGGGATTTATAGTGAAAATACTCATGAATAATCTTGCCATTACAAGATTAAATGGTAGAAAGGCTTAGGATTCATCACTTAAGGTTGATTCAAGTGGAGAAATGAAGAAGAAATGAAACTTGTGTGTGTGTGTGAGAGGGTGGTGAGGCTCACTGCACTTAGAGAGAAAATAGAGAGAGTTTTGTGAGTTTTTTGAAACAAATGTAGTAAATGAAGGAGAGAGAAAAGTAAAAGACTATTTTATATAAAGTGAAATTAGGGTTTGTTTGTATTATAAAAGAAGAAAAATAAAACAAATAGAGGGCAAATGGGGGGAAGGGGGAGGGTTTGCACCGACCATACAAGAAGAAGGGGTAGAGAGACATTTGAAATTGTTTAATTTGTAATTTATGTAATAAAAAGTATTAAATATGATAATTTATTAAGAGACAAAAATTTCTTGAAAAAGAAAATATAATGAGTATTTGTAAGGATGTAAGGCTAGGGTATGGGTTGTGTGTGTAGTAGGTTGTACTTGTTAATAGTAATAAATAGTAGACAAGACATTTATTTTACCGGTAGTAAAGAAAATACGGGAAAAAGGCTATAACTATAATTTTTATAACCCGAAAAATTATAAAACTTATATTTTTTGAAATCCCTATAAAATTTCGGTTCTAAAGAGTATTCCGGAATATTTTTTTGAATTTTTAGTTCCGAGCTCGCTTTTCCGTAATGGAGCTTGGGAAGGCCTGGAATAGAAAATTTTTCGAAATAAGAACTTTTTATGGTTTGAAATATACTTTAAAACAATATTCCAAATTAAATTATTTTATAAAAGTTCTTTTAATATGAAACCGAAGAAAAGCCGGATCTAAGGTTCCTAGGTTTCTCTCACCAGGCTTATACTAATCCGGTTTAAGGTTTTGGTTTTCGGTTTCCGAAGTTTACTTAACTACTAGGAAAACCGGGGTTTAAAGGTTGTAGTAATATATGGGAAATGGTTTTATGGAGAGAAGAGAGGACTTGGGAGAGAATTCGAGAGAGAGTGTTCATGGAGTAATTTTGGTAGGGTTTTAGTAAGAAATGAGTTGTGTGAAAGAATGAAGGAGGAATGGGGTATTTATAGATTTTTAGAGTAGAAATTAGATGTAATTAAATAAAATGAAAAGAAAATAAATTGAGAGTGAGGAGAGAGAGAGGGTAGACAACAAGCATGGGGAAAGGAAAGAAAAATTGATTAAATTTGTTGTTTTGTAATAAAAAGAAATAATACGTAAAATGTGATGTGATTAAAGTTATATGTGGAAAGTAAATTGTAAGGTATAAGTATGGTAGTATGTAAGAGTAGAGTGTAAGAAAAAGTAGAGACAGTGAAATAGTAATGAATGGTAAAAATAGTACTATGAATAATAGACTAGACAATTAAAATACCGGTAGTAAAGAAAATACGCGTAAACGGCCTATGTTTGATATTTTTTGTTACTGAAAAATTCTAAAACTGATATTTTTGTAAACCTTATATTTTTACGAGACTAATAGTATTCTCGCAATATTTTCACTATCCGATATATCAGGACACGGTTTTTGAAAACTGATTCCGTTCGGATCTAAAAGACACTAGAAAAATGCAAATATGATATTTTTAAGCTTTCTTATATTATTACGAACTATTATCAATAATTATCTCAATTTCGTTGTTTAGAGTTTAAGAACACAGGATTACCAAACTTAGATTCACTGGACTAAACATAGAACTTGGTTAACTTTAAGGTTCCAGTTTGACTTCTGGTTTTTAGGGTTTACTATATTATCAAAAAATTTAGAGGTTTACAGTATGGAATGCCCGTAACCATCATATCAGATTTGTGGGGAGATTCTGGAAATGTCTACATTTAGCTTTGAGTGCAAAGGTTGTCTTCAGTACCGCTTATCAACCTCAAACAGACGGGTAATCTGAAAGGACCATCCAGACATTAGAAGACATGTTGAGGCCATGCGTGTTGGATTTCAAAGGAAGTTGGGATAAACATTTGCCATTAGTAGAATTTACTTATAACAACAGTTATCAAGCATCGATTGGCATGCCTCCGTATGAAGCGCTTTATGGCAGAAAATGTAGATCACCTAATCATTGGGATGAAGTGGGTGAAAGAAAATTATTGGGACCAGAATTGGTTCAAGATGCAGTTGATAAGGACAGTTTGATTAGACAAAGATTACAAGCTGCTCAAAGTCAACAAAAGAGCTACGCAGATAAACAAAGAAGACCCTTGGAGTTTCAAGTGGGTGAGCATGTTTTGTTGAAGATATCACCAACAATGGGAGTTGTCATATTTGGATTGAGAGGAAAGCCAAATCCTTGGTATGTGGAACTGTAAACCCCGGAAAATTCCAGTATATAATTCCAAAATGAACTTTGAAAATAAACCCTAAAAATGACTCCAAATTAAAGCCGAACTTTAACTAGTCTTAAATCATGAATGAATCTAGAAATTTCTTAATCTTGAGAAAATGAGATTCCTTGAAAATAAAATAAGAACTCAATGGTCTTCAAATTCAAAACCACTACATACGATGTTAGTATTTCTCTTTTGATGTTTTGATGATAACAAAAAGATTAAGTATTACTAATGAATTTTTGAGTATGCAGAAATCTCACATTTAATGTGATAAGTGAAGTAAGAGTTTTCAAGAGCTAAGCAAGAAGTTATGAAAATTTAAAGATAAATCAGAAAGTAGTTCAGAGACAAAATAGAAAGACAAAATAGAATTCAGAAGGAAACTCAGAGAGTGAAACGGCTGAGCGACAAAACAAAACTGCTCAGAAGGTAACTCAGAAGGTAAACTGGGAACAAGAACAGGATTCGCACAAAAAGATCATAGTTCGAATCTTTCAAAATTATTTTATTATTTGAAGACCCAGCTCCAAAGTTGAGTGTATTTGGGTAATACATTCAAATGTTCCACAAAGTTGGTTATTATATCCAAGGGGATTCGATTTTTTTTACGTATAAAAACTCAAAAGCTTATGACAGAAAAATTAAATTAATCAAAGATCAGATTATGTCTTTTATTTATGGCTTGGGTTTATATTCAATGATGTTATAGAATTCGTTTTGTTATCAAGTTTGACAGTCAGATCAAGAAGGAAAGATTCTATCCTATTCTTTTGGGATTTAGAAGATATTTCACGAGAAAGTCTATCTTCAAGACGGTCAAACAACAATATGGATAAACATCATCGTTATCAACAGCAAGATAAGATTTGGATAATCACAGAAGTATATCAAGCACAAAATCAGGAACTACTGGAGATTATCATCTATCCAATTGTTTTGAATTCAAATTCACTAACCGTTTTCAACCGAAGAAGAAGGAGAATTTTAATTTTAAATATCTCGAAGACATGAAGACAGAGGGTGTGAAAAAGACGAGAATAATCAAAAGCCTTTGAGAATCTCTTGCAAAATTACTGTCATTCGAAATTTTCCTTGAGCTGAAATTTTAGAAACGTTTATTCTTTTGTTTCAAAGCATTGTATATCTTGAATGAGATTTGTGTAGAAGTGAGAGTTACATTTAGTCTCTGTGGATCAGTCTATAGCTTGAGTGAAGCTAGATAGGCTGAGCAGAGTGTTTGAAGTTCTTTGTTGAAGAACAAGCTTGTATTCTCATTTCTTTTGGATATAGTGGAACATACCGGTGTGGAATACAGGGTCCCCGGCTTGGAGCTGGAAGAGAGGATTGACGCTTGAGGCGGAACCTCTATAAATCGATCTTGCAATCTCTTCTCTACCTTATCTTTTCAATTTCGTGCATATTTTATTGTTTATTCTTGCTGCATTATAAACTCAGAAGACCAGTCAGAGAGTAACTGGAAATTTAAGTTCTACTGAACATTGAACTCAGAAGATCAGTCAGAGAGTAACTGGGAGCAAAATAAATTTTTATTAACATATTGTTTTTATTATTTGCGAACATTGATCTTGTCTGATATTATTGGAAATTTATCAATATATTTAAAATAAAGTTTTAGAAGCCATTTAATTTGAGTAACTAAGTAGAGTGAATTTGGTTGAATTTTAAAAAGGTTAAATTTTATAAAATAACCAATTCACCCCCCTCTTGGTTATCTTTTCGGGACCAACATACGAGAAATTCCATACTTAACTCTGAATTATAAAACTGGGTAATATAGAATTCAAAAACAAATTATTAAAAAATAAATAACGATAAATCTTCGAAAATAAAACTCAATTCAAGAATTCAGAAAACGTCGAGAGATATTAAATACTTACAAAAATAAAATTTAAAATAAATTTCTCAAATTAAAAATGTTGTATAAACATAAAACATCAGTTTCCAAATTGGCAAAGATCTAAACCGGAAAATCACCCGGGAAACCTAAGTGGAATATAGTAGTCTAAGTTCGGCAATCCCGCATTCTTAGCCCTAGAGGCCGAGGTGTGGTTTAAGTATGTAGTGTAGCTCATAATAATATAAGGTCACTTAAAAATATCAGATTGGTAAATTTTTGACTTATTTCGAACTCGTTCTAATACAGACTTCGAAAAGCGTGTCCCGGGGCTCGAAATATAAAAAATAACCATTAATATCGTTAGACTCGTATTTTTATAAGGATTTCTAAAATATCAGTTTTATAATTTTTTGATAACTAGAATTATTTGATTTTGAGATTATATTCGTATTTCATTACTACCGGTAATTAACTAGTCTTTTGGTACTATTCACTATTATTCATTATACAATTTTATTTTTCTTATAAACCCTTATAGTTTTAGATAAATATTTTATGTATTATAGAAAATTTCGTTTTTCTAAATTTAGTTCGTTTCGGGTTTATACAGGATCAGATTCTATTTAAGACCCGATACTAAAAATAAAATAAATTAATTTAACAATTGAAAAATATTTTTATTTTCATAAAATATTTTTTTATAATTTTTCGGGTTATAAAAATATCAATTATAGCTCATATTCGCGTATTTTGATCATACTGATAACTTATTTGATAAGTCACTAAAATTAATTAATTAATTGTCTTATTTTAATTATGAAATAACCGTTACAAATATTTGGAATTCATTTTCTATATTTTTCTTATTTTTATTTTATTTTATTAAGAAAGTACCCTTATAACCTATACCTTCAAGTACACCTTTCATACATCACTTCTTTTTCACTTCAATCTTTTTATACTTCATTATATCACTTCATGGCAGATTTTGACTTCTTGTTGCTGCCTTTTGTCCCTTGAAATGCCCCCAATTTAATTAAATAAACCTATTTTAAATCCTTCTTCAAGAAGTATACTTACATATTAATTATACATTTCGATTTCAACTCAAAAACTAACTAACTTCCCTTCCCTCTCCTTTCACTTTCACGCCAGCTATGGGACATCTTTGGCTACCCATTTCTCTTTTTTTTTTTACTTCATTTAATGAGTCTTTAACTCATTCAATCTCTCTCTCTTTCATTTGCACCTTCAAACCTTTGTCATTCTTTACACTTTTCCTCTCTTCTTTCTCTCTTTCTTTCTTCATTTTCTCTTGTTCGCTCAAGCAAGCCTTGCTGCCCCCATTCCTTCTTTGAGCTCCCACACATATTTCTTCAAGATTCTTGGATAAAACTCTTGTCCAAAGCTTCCATAGATGATATAGGTAAAGTATAGTGAGAGTTTCATGCGTCAAATGACTTTCTATAAGCTTAAAAGTTAAGGATGATGATGCTCCATGAGTACGCTCTTGTAGTATTATTATTTTCTTGCTAGAAGTAGTTATATTTTGTAGATCTAGCTTTTATGTAGCTTTGATCATGTTTATGTTTAGATCTATGAGTTTATAACTTACTACCATGGATTTCTATTATATTTATGCTCATATTATGTGTAGATCTTAGATTTGAACTTGAATAAAAATAGTGAAATTTGTATCTTGGCGAAACCCATATTTAAAAACCCTCTTTCAAGTCTCAAAATGGAAGTTTTAGTTGGAAAAATGAAGGTTTAATGGATGTATATCATCAAGACTTCTTTTTACAAGAATCAAAGATGATTTTCAAAAGTTATTTTCAAAATAAAAATATCATTTTTGGATTTTGGCCAAGGCATAGTTTAAAAACATGTTTTACAACTCAAAAATGAAGATTTTATTCAAGAAATGGAAGGCTCTTAAATAAGATATGTAATGGATGATTTTTCCTAAGTTTAGATGGATTTTATCAAAAGATATGTCCAAAAATAAATTTAGTAATTTCGAATCTCAACCAAGACCAATTTTGAAAACCCATTTACCAACTTCAAAACTCGTGTTTTATGTGAAAAATGAAAGGTATAGGTAATAGGTTTCATTAAGTAGTGATTTTTACAAGTTGAAATGGGTTTTGATAAGATTAATGTGTAAAACAAGAAGTAGAATCAAGATAGAAAATTTTGAGTTAGTAGTCAACTTGTAAAATTCGTAACTTTGGATGATGCCCATGAAAACACCTATTATCCAAGTTCAAAATGAAAGTTTTATGTATTAAATGAAGTCATTAAGTAGTAGGTATAGTAAAGTTGTAAGCCCCGAAAAATTTCAGTAAATAATTCCAAGATGAACTTCGAAAATAAACCTTAAACTCCAAATTAAAACCGAATTTCGACAAGTCCTAAATCATGAACGAATCCAGAAATTTCTTAATATTGAGAAAATGAAAATCCTTAAGTAAAATAAGAACTCAACAGTCTTCAAATTCAAAACCACGACATACGAAAAATTCCATATTTAACTCCGACTTATAAAATCGGGTGATATAAAGCCCAAAAACAAATTATTAAAAAGTAAATAACGATTAACTTTCGGAAATGAAACCTAATTCAAGAATTCCGAAAACGTTTAAAGATATTAAATACTTACAAAATTGAAATGTAAAATAAATTTCTCAAATTAAATATGTTGTATAGACATAAAATATCAGTTTCCAAATTGGCAAAGATCTAAACCGGAAAATCACCCGGAAACCCTAAGTGGAATACAATAGTTTAAGTCCGGCAATCTAGCACCCTTAACCCTAGAGGTCGAGGTGTAGTTTAAATGTGTAGAATAGCTCGTAGTAATATAAGTTTGCTTAAAATATAACTACTTTTAACAAGAAAATAATAGTGATACAAGATAATAATCATATAGAAGAGGAGTGTTCATCTTGGCATCATCATCCTTAGCTTTTAAGCTTATAGAACATCATTTGGCATCAAATGATGTTCATAAGTTTAGATAGATTTTATCAAAAGATATGTCCAAAAATGAATTTTTTAAATTCGGATCCCAACCAAGACCAATTTTGAAAACCCATTTTTCAACTTCAAAACAAGACTTTTATTAAATAAATGGAAGCCTTAAGGGGTAGGTTTGATTAGGAAATGGTTTTTGAAAGACTAAATGAGTTTTAAAAAAAACAAGCTCAAATGAATTTCTCAAAATTCGGATTAGAAAATAGCCAATATTTAAACACTCATTTCCAAATACCAAAATGATTTTTTATAGGAAAATGGAAGTCCTAGGGAATGTATATAATAAAGACCAAGTTTTGACAAGATAAGAGAAGTTTATCAAAATATAATCCTAGGATAACAAATGGTTTCCAAGAATATGATAAACAATGTTTTCATTCTTCAAAAGTTTTGTGAAATTCGTACTTAGGTAAACCACCTATTTAAACATCTATTTTCTAACCCAAAAATGAAGGTTTTTATTGAAATAATGAAGGTGATGGTTATATAGATCATCAAGGTTGAGTTTTGATAAGAGAAAGTATGATTTTACAAGAAGAAAAACTATTTTTATAAGTCTAGTATAATTCAAAGTTTTACAAAGTAAAAGTTTTCAAAAAGAATTCTTGGTATTATATGTATACATATAGGTAGATTATCTCATAACCATCATGACAATAGCTTGTAGGAAATATATATATGCATGATGCATTGTAGACATAAGGTATGAAAATTGAGTTTATCCAAAATTTGTAAATTCGGATGATTTCAAAACCATGCCTTAAAAAACCTATAACCAAGTTATGGTCGTTTTAAGTTGGAATTCTCGCTTAGGACGAGAATTATGAATTTGATAGTTTGTATAAGATAGTTTGGAATAGTTAAGTGATGAAATACTTATTAGAGTATTTCTTCCTTTTTAGATGAACCCGAAATCGACGATTCCCTACCACCGGATTACTTTTACTAAGAGACCGGTGATCCAATGGCCGAGTGAGTATTACTTCCGATTTCATTTATTGTGTGTGATTGTAATAATAGCTGCACTAGATATTTGGTAAAGATAAAATGGATATGCATGATGGGGACGAATGGGGACTATGTATGCTTGTTGTTGATATGAGAAATGGAATGTAAGAATATCGAAGCTGAGTGATTAACTATTGCTTATATAGATGAATTAGAATTGATTGTCTGCGATTATTGATTGATCACTTAAAAGAATTAGTATAATTGATTATTCAGAATTGAAGATGAAATTGAACTCATTCATATCACGATGGGGATGGAGCATTAGCATTTGTTGGTTAATCGTGATCCATAAAACGAATATGAGTTGGTTAATCGTGATCCATAAAACGAAATTATAGTTAGTTGACTGTGAGCTTAAACGGCGTCGTACCGTAGGATTTGTTAATCTTCTAACCCGGGATGGAGGGCACAAGTCCATCCACTTATGATTTCCGGCTAGTCATATGTTTGTTGAATTCACTTGTTTGGTGCATATCACTTGTCTGACTAATCACTTGTTTGTATGATGTGATATAAATGTAATCTTGGAAGTTCTTACTCACTAAGCTAGTGTAGCTTATACCCCAATAGATGTTTGATTAAACAGGTTATCTCAAGAATGCAAAGTGAGGATCGAAATGGTTGGAGCCGAGAATGACTTCGGGATTCCGGCAAGATATAAGAATGCTTGAAGTTATTAGCTAGGTTTTATGATTTGCCTTGTAATAGTTTATGTAGGGAAGTCTTTGGATGAATGTAATTGAAGTTTAATGATTTGTATCTGAAGTATAGTGAATTGTATTTCCTTTACATTGTTACTCAAGTGTATCAACATAAAATGTATCACTTCGATGTGTCTCCTCCATGTGTTAGACGCCTTGTACATAGTATGAAAGCCTTCGCATGACTTGGGTGGTCATTCTTAGGATTTAATATTGTGTACGGCGAACTGCCGCATTTAGGGTATCCTTCGGGGTGTGGCAAAAGTCTTAAATTTTAATGCATTAAACAAGTTTTTCGCGAAGGAGTCATTCAAAAAGTGGATTTCTAAAAATTCGGATTTTTGAGTAAATCCTATTTGAAAACATATTTGCAAAGTGCAAAATGCAAATTTTTATGTAAAAATGAAGGCCTTAGGTAGTATATGTTATGAAGACTCAATTTTAACTAAGATAACTAGAAATTCCTAAGAATGATTTCCAAAACACTAGTGTGATGTCAAAGTTAGAAAACTAGATCTTTCATAAGTAGTTGTTATTGTGTTCTTGCAAAATAAAAAGTTATAAAATTTTCTTTTAGCAAAAATCATCAAGATCATGCATACATTAAACTCATCACATGTCATTCATGTTAGGAAATCATTCATATTTCATGTATACTTGAATTATCAAATAGAAACATTTCAAACAATTACAAAACTATTTTTTGGAAAGGGGGATCGTTACTAATCAGATTTGATCCTTCTGTTTCGTGACACAAATATTTTCAAAACTTGAAAATAATATTAGAATTAGATAGATCTTTCAAAGTAGATAGAAATCGATATATAATTTACTAAATTCCAAGTTTTAACGAACAAGTTATAACCGTTTTAAGTTGGAATTCCCGCTTAGGACGAGAATTACGAATTTCATAGTTTGTATAAGATAATTTGGATTAGTTAAGTGATGAAATACTTATTATGGTCTTTCCTCCTTTTTAGGTGACCCATAAATCAATGATTCCCTACCACCGGATTACTTTTACTAAGAGACCGATGATCCAATGGCCGAGTGAGTCTTCTTCTTATTTTATTACCTTGTTTGTGCTTGTAGCTAGTTGCATTAGAATTATAGGAACAAGATAAAAACCGATATGAATGAGGATGGGATAGATGATGAGACTTTGATGTATGCATGCCAAAGAATACTAAAGCATATCGAAACCATGATTCGATTGGATAACTGGACTGTTCATATTACTTTTGTTATGTGTATGATATTGGTTAGGTACGCTAAAGAATGTATGAATATTTTGACCTAAGCAAAAATTTAAATTGGTCAGACATTGCATCGGACATGTTGCATTTGATAGCATGCTACTCCTATGCAGATCGATCGGTATGGTCTGAGGATTCGTTTAGATAATGAGACCCGATGCCAGAGCTCATTCATAGGGAACTAAGGTGCATCGGGGATGCATTCCATGGGTGAGCCTAGCTGAGTCGAGTGCTATGAGCAGAAGGCTCGGGACTAGCAGCGATCATTTAAACTTTCAATACCATCCCTAACCCAAGATACAGAGGGCGTAAATCCGTTCTGTGTGTGGGTTCAGGATACCTATACATAATTGTCTGCTCATATGTTTGTTCATGCGTAGCATATGGTTGATTTATAACTTGCTTGTTTGGTACGAAATTAAGGGAATTCTCACTAAGCTAGTGTAGCTTATAGCCCAATAGATGTTTGAATGAACAGGTTATCTCAAGAATGCTAAGTGGGGACCGAGATGGTTGGAGCCGAATATGACTTCGGGATTCTGGCGGAAAGTATGAATACTTGAAGTTATTAGCTAGGTTTTATGATTTCTTTGTAATAGTTTTATGTAGTGAAATCTTTGGATGAATTGTAATTGAAGTATAGTAATTTGTATTTGAAGTATAGTGAATTGTAATTCCTTTACATTGTTACTCAAGTTGTATCAATCTAAAATATATCACTCCGATGTGTCTCCTCCATGTGTTAGATGCCTTGTACATAGTATGGAAGCCTTCGCGTGACTGAGGCGGTCATTCCTAGGCTTTAATATTGTGTACGGCGGACTGTCACGTCTAGGGTACCCTTCGGGACGTGACAGGAACCATATGAGATCTTAGAGAGGATAGGCAACATGGCTTACAGACTGGCTTTACCACCTGATTTAGAGGGAGTGCATAATGTGTTCCACGTATCCATGCTTAGGAAATATGTCAGAGATCCAGATGAGATTATAGCACTTGAATAGCTTGAAGTACAGCTAAATCTTACAACAGTTGAAAAGCCGGTGACGATTATGGATACTAAAGAAAAGACTTTAAGAAGTAAAGTGATCAGATACGTAAGAGTACAATGGACGAATCAGACCGAGCATGAAGCCACCTAGGAGCTGGAGGAGGACATGAGATTTAGATATCCCGAGCTTTTCTTATAGTCCAAGTAAACTTCCGAGGACGAAAGTTCTTTTAAGGAGGGGAGAGATGTAACACATAGAAAAATAAGATAAAATGAAGATAAATGGGTCATGTAAATCCCCGAAATTTTTGGATCGAATTATAGTTTAAACCCTAATCGGAAGTCAACCGGATTTCCCAGAGTCAACCAAACCCTAGTTTACCGTAACCGCTTAAGTCCGGCATTGCCGTTTTCTCAAGCCCTAGAAAACGAAGTTGGAAAAATTAGTTAATAGTTCGTAATAGTATAGGTTTTATAAAAATATCAGTTTTTCAAAATTCGAGTGTCCTTTGAACCCGATCGAATAGTCTTGAAAAACGTGTCCGGAAGCCCGGAATAGGAAAAATATTCCGAATATACCGTTAGACTCGTAAAAATATGAGATTTCCAAAAATATCAATTTCGTAATTTTTCGGTAGCTAAAAATATCAGATATCGCTTTTATACGCGTATTTTCTTACTACCGTATTTAATTGTCATGTCTACTTTTACATTACACTATTTTCTACTATTCTACACTATTCACCTATCTCTACTTTTTCTTACAACCTACTTACAACCATACACCTATTTCTTACACATTTTCATTTCCAATACAACTTCACATCTTTCATTTCTTACTTTTAATTAACAAAATAACAAAAAAATAATTTTTCTCTCCCCATACAAGCAAAGTGGCGCCGGCCCCTCTCTCTATCCCTCCAATTTTTTTAATTTCCAATTATTTAATTAACACAATTTATCTCCCACATTTTCCTATAAATACCCCCTCATACCTTCACTTCTTTCACACCTCTTCTTCTCTAAAGTTACTCTACAAAAATTTCTCTCCAATTTCTCTCAAGAGTTCTTTCAAGAAGTCTTCTTAGTTTAGCTTCCTTTAGGTAAGAAATTTCTCAAAGAATTCTTCATGTTCATCTACTTAGTATGAGCTTAGTGTGTGTTTTCTAAAACCATAAAGGTTAAGAAAGCAACAATAAGTTCATACTTTGTTTTTGTTCATAATATCAATCTCTTTATGTTCCTTTATGTTCTTTATATTACTACTATCTAATATATCTATATAGCTATATATACTATTTAGAGCATATAAGCTCATTATCTTGCAATTTATTTACTTTATCGCGATTTATTTCAAGTTGATTTTAAGACTAGTCATTCTAGTCTTAGACTTGTCCTCATCAAGTCAAAACAATTTCTCTTTCTTTTCTTTTCGGGACTAGTCTTTTCTTAGTCCCGGGGTACCTTGAAGAAGCTAAGGTCCCAATACTTGATTTACTTATTATTTACTTAAGCTTTCAAGTTATTATTTCTTTATATTTCTATAGTTATGATTCATATCATGCATGAACATAATGTTTTTGTCTCAACAAAAATAATGAGGAAGTGTCTTTCTAAAACTAAAAGTTCTTGTTAAATAAAATAGGAAATAGATTTCCTAAAAACTCATGAACATGCTTGGAAATGATTTTCTTACATAAACAAAAGGTTTTATGAAAACTTATCTTTCATCAAAGAAATATTCTTTTGAATCATTACAAGAAATAAAAATTCATTTTATTACTTTTTGAATCCAAGTTTTGAAAATAAAACCACACCTTAGGAATTTAAAGAAATTACGAGAGATTAAATTTAGAAAAAGAATATTCATCTCAATAACTCAAGATCTTTCAAAAGTAAAATAAATATTCAATAGAATCTCAAGTTCAAAGTCTTTTAAAACCTTACTTTTTATAAGTTGAGACAACTTCATTTACTTCATACATTTGTTATGAGTCATTACAAATATATATATACCTTTCAAAAGTTTACAAAATAATTGAAATATTTATCTTTTCAAATGAGCTTTGTTTACAAGAAGGAAAACAAGTGTTTGCAAATTCGTGGCAAATCTGGTCGCTGTCTTTTCGGAACCCAAACGACCTAGTTTTATGAAAATAAGTTTAGAAATGCGTAGATCTTTCCGAGTAGGTAGAAAACGGTATATTATACGCAAATTCCGAGTTAAAATGAGCAAGTTATGGCCATTTTAAGTTGGAATTTCCCCTTATACGATTTTACCGCGATTTTAAGAAAAGATTAGAATCTTCAAGAAAAGAAGTTCATGAAATACTCATCTTAAGTATTTTTCTTTCTTTTAGATAATCTCGAGGAGGATTGTTCATATCCCGAAGATTATTACGATTAGTGGAAATCCCGAACGACTCATCCGTTTCAAGAAAGGTGTCATCATGGCTGAGTGAGTTTATTCCCCGTTATTTTTCATACTTTGATTGTGCTTGTAAAATTAGTTGCACTAGAATTTAAGAAAAATCAAAAGGAAGTGTATGATAATATGTTGAAAGAATACTAAGTATATCGAAACTCGATTTGTTTGTAATAAAGTTGTATGTGAATTAATATCTTGAAATGTTTGAAATTGATTGATCACTTGAAAGAAGTTAAATGTAACTACTAGACTTTAATTAAAGAAATTATTCATGCACTTCATATGTTGAGTCACATTGCATTCACTACTATACAATTGGTGGGACAAGTGTATAATAGTGGTGGTAGACATAACCGGTATATCATGTCAGTGGCGAGTAGGAGCCAGTAAGAACTACTTAAATTGGTGGCTAGTAGGAGCCTGTAATAACTACAAGTTTTTGATGGCGTATAGGAGCCGGTAAGATCTATAAAAGTGTTTTTAAAAGTTGTGGCTGTAATTGGCCTGAATACCCAACCCCGAATGAAGGGCGTAATTCATTCAACATATGATTCCCGGAAAGTCATATGTCTTGTATGCTCACGTGGTTGTTGCATTTCATATGTTTGAATAATAAACTTGATTGATAATTTTCTTCGAGTATGAATTTTGGGATTTACTCACTAAGCCCATAAGCTTACACCCCTATAGATATTTGTATTCTCAGGAACACCTATTTTTGTGCCCGAGGTCTTCCCGTATCCGTGTAAGTTTTATATATTGAAGCTTTTGGAGGAAATCTACTCGAAGACTTAGATTAGAATTCCTTTGAAATCTTTAATGTAGTATTTTGGATGTTATAAAGTTTATCACGATCCATGGGATTAGCGGGGGTATGCCCCTAAGAAATTATGTAATAGACCTTTGGTTATTAATGATATGATATACTTTATTTCTGGATTCTTGTATGTTTATCTTTACTTGCTTAAACTATGCTTCCCAAAAGCGTCTCCTATTACCGTGTTAGATGCCTTACATATAATACTAAGGCTTTCGCATGACTAAGGTAGCCATTCTTAAGCCTTGATATTATATGTCGGACTGCCACGTTTAGGGTACCCTCGGGCGTGACAGGTCATGATATATATATATATAAGCTCATATCAAAGCCACAAAACAAGTAAGTTTGGTTAATTTGTTTTGGGAAAGAATTATGAAATGTTGGAATTTTGCAATTTTTTGTAGATGCAACGTCTCCTTTTGGAAGGGGTACGCCGCCGGCGTAGGATGTCCACAGTGACAAATTTTCTTACACTGGAGTTGAACGCCGGGAAGTGTGTGTGTGTGTTTGTCAGCATTGAATTGGATCAGAAGCGTTATTATCTAATGCCGGAGTTGAACGCCACCGGTGTTGCCTTGGGTTTTGCTAGCATATGACATTCTGAACGATGCGAAGGATTTTTTGTTGCACGTCGAACACTGCCTTATGGGGATCCTACACCGCCGGTGTAGGAATTTAATTTGCCGGCATAAGAGGAAAATTCTATATATACGTGAGCGGTTTATAGATTTCGACAGATTTCATTTCCTCATTCTTTCTTCTTTCGTCCAGAGCGTTTGGGGTCTATTCTTCGCGGTAAGTGTTCTACCCATCCACAACATGTTTTCTATGGATTTATGCATGATTTATTAGGGTTTTGTTGATGTTCTTGAAGGATTTGTGGGAGAAAAACCCTAGCTTTGGTTGGAATCCGAGTTTGTGAATGCGAGTTGGGTTTTAGTGATCTAAATAAGTAAGTTTCATCTTTTCGTTGATGGATTTTAATCAATGTATGGTTAGATGATCCTTATATGTTCTTGTTGATATGCAATTATAGGGTTTTGGTGAAATATTCGGTATTGTGGAGTTTTATGAGGTTTATCGTTGTTCTTGAGGATTTTGTAAAGCTTGATTAGAGTAGACGGTGTGGATATTGGAGATTTCTTATCAGGTTCGGGTTTTTGGAGAATTCATGTCTGTTAGGATATATTGATAATGTGTTTATATCTGTTGATGTATGTATATATGTTGTAACAGGATATTTGGAGTTTGTGGAATTGTTATTGGTATTGATATAAGAGTTTGCGGAGTTCAGGCTGTCTCTATTTTTGTCGATATCGGATTTGAGTGTATTCCTGAATTTGAGAAAGGTACGGCCAATCCCTACTTGTTGTTTTTGCTTGTAAGTTTAGTATTGCTTGATTGGTTGTATGAACAAAACTTCATAATAAACCTAATACTGTTCAACTTAATAATTGTCTACTTGGTTGTGTTAGCTTTGACCAGTAAAAACCTGGCAGACAGTGATAGTGGTGAGGCATCCTAATGATCTTAGTGTGAGGTTGTCCCTAGTGGACTCACGCTTTGATATGATTCCAGTAGAATTAGGGGCAAACGAGGATGTTTGGAGAGTACCCACTCATCTATATATGTATATTATTATCTTATTTTCAAAGAGTTGGTTATTTTGAACTGTGTTAATTTGCTGACTATAAAAAGATAACAAACTAATTGCTTGCATTAGACTAGGTGCATTTGATATATATACCTGTTGCGTATGCATTTGCATTTGCATTTGCTTTTAAGGATTGAAGTTATCGTATTGGGATTCGCAACTCACTTTTTAAAATTTTAGGTATAGGTGATGAAGATATTGTATATGATCTTTTGGGTTATGATTTGATCTTTGATCAAGGGGATGGCGATAGTGGACCTGACTATCCAGCTGAGAGTTAGACTTTTTGATTATAGGTTCATGGAAGAAAAGAAGTGCCTATATATGCTGAAGACTTGATTTTACTACATTTTGCTTATTATTATGTTTTATGAACAATTATTGGCTCATTTGTTATTGGAAGACTTAGTTGTAAAGGAAGGATATCTCCTGTAGACAATTTCAGTTGATATGTTGGATAATTGGCATGTGGATATGGCAACTAGGGTGTTTATTTGTTAAACAGAAATGTTATGAAGTATATTTATATTTCCAGATTATACAGGTTGTATTGAGTATCCTATGAGATACCCTATGTGTGTTTACAGGTGATATTTATATATTTGTGGATATTAGAGCCTTAGCGTGTCCTATTTAAGAGAGGACATGTGGCGGGTTGTAATGCCTTATTTTAGGGCGTTACATATATATTAGTAAATATTTATATATTTCTTAGAGCATATAAGCTCACCAACATAACTTTTATTTATGTTTATGCAATTTATTTATTTCATATTTTTATAATAAGACTGGTCTTTCCAGTCTTAGACTTATCCTCATTAAGTTAAAACAAATTTTCTTATTTTTCTTTTTAGACTTGCCCATGTCTGAGTCCGAGAAGCCTTGATACAAGCTAAGACTTCCAATACTTGATATTTATTATGTGCTTATTTCATTTCCATATCTTCCATCCTTCATATAAATTATTTTTATCATGTCACTTAATTATAAATTCATGTTCATGCATGATCATGTTATTGTTCTCTTAATAAGAAATAAAAGAAGTTATTGCCTTTAATAAAGAAAATAAGCTAAAGTTACTATAAAAATGTAGTTTTGTCACTTACAAAAAGTTCTACTAAGATTTAGAACTTTGTTTCAACAAAAATTCTTTAAAAATTTTAGATAAGTTCATCATAGATTTTAGTATTGTTGTTATGCAAAGACTTTCTTAAAATTTAACTAAGTAATTCTTGACTCTTTTTTCAAACTACCAAAATAAAATTATCATTTAAAACCTTAAGGTTAATAATTTTTTGTTGTACAATTTTTTTTTAAAAACTTATTTATAAGATCCACACTAATATTTTAATAAATACAAAGATCAAGATAAGCTTTTCCAATCAAGTTAAAACCAACTCACCAAGTAAAATTTTACTTAAAGAATAAAATTGGTAGATAACTTAGAAGGACTAAATTTTTAGAACTTAAATTATCTTTTAGGAGCTAAGAAAAAATAATTATAATTAGAAATCAGCCACTTAATAACTGAAAAGTTTTTAGTTTCATTCCCAACAAAAATAAATTTATCAAGCTTCACTTTTCGAATTATTAAGACAAGTTGCTTTATGAAAAATCATTAATTAAGACAACATCATTACAATCATGTGTATAATATGAGTTTACATATGTATTAAAATAAGCAAGTTATGGCTATTTTGAGTTGGAATTTTACCTCATATGAATTTTGACGAACTTAGTGAAATAGAATTACCAAGTTTAAATAGAACTTCCATGAAATATTCATTTTGGGTATTTCTCTTATTTAGGTGATATGGAGACCAAGTTCCTGTACCCCGAAGACTACTACGATTAGAAGTTTGTCCGCACAATAGCTGAGTAAGTTTATTTCTTATGTTTCGTACTTATGTTTTTGCTTGTAGAATAGTAACCCTAGAAAAAGATAAAATGGGAAAGTGCATGTGCTTTACTTATATGGGTGAATTTATATTAAGCATATCGGGGCGGAAATTGTCTATAATCAATGTTTGATTTAGTATAGAAATGATATGTCTACAAACCCTATGATCACCCTTAAAATATCTAATATTATGCCATTATTACGTAATTAAATTAATTCATACATATCAAGTAGTGAGTCACATTGCATTCGCTACTATACACTTGGTGAGATAAGAGTATAGTGGTGAGGTCCGTAGAGCCCGAAACTCTACATAACGGCGAATGGCCTCTTGAATCAATTTAACGATGAGTAGATACCCAAATAAACTACATTTTAGCGGCTAGTAGTGGCTTGCATGAAACTACAAAAACCTTATTTGTGAAAGCGATCTGTATAGCTTGGAACACCAAACCCTGAATGGAGAACGTAAATCCATTCAACATATGATTCTTGGAAAATCATATGTATTGTATGCTCACGTGCCTGTTACATTTCATATGCTTGACTAAATAACTTGTTTGATTATTGATTGTTCAAGTACTTTATTGTGGAAATAATTCTCATTAAACAAGTAAGCTTACTCCCTCTTAGATACCTTTTGCAACTGTTACATCCTAAAAACAGGCTTAGACGGATAACCTGAAATTATCATATCACGTGTGCACCCGTAATATGAGAATCGTCTTGCAAGTCAGAGTTTGCAAGACTCTGTATGGATAAATACTATTTAAACATCTAATATGAAATTATATTTGTGATAAATAAAGGAAATCCGATTTCCTATAGTCCACCAGAACCGCAAAGAGCCGATATCCCCTACCAAAAAGTAAAATAGAGCAAAACATCTACATTTACAAACTTGAAACTACAACGTTACATTTCTAATCCATAAACAAAGCTTATATTATGCAAGAGACAAAATCCGAACAAACTATATTGTCTATCTATTTCTTGTAACACATTGTCTTCTATCATCAAGGATTCTTCTCCACACCGATCTATCCCTAAACCAAAGCCTCCACAATTCCTGCAATAACACTATAGGGGTGTGAGCTCAAACATAGCTCAATGGATGACAAAATCAAATCACAATACAATCAGTTGTCAAACAAGTTTTATTTAACAAACATATTTAATGCTAACTCAACCATATGATATGCACAGTTTGGATGACCAGAATCCAAACCAATAGAGATTTATGCCCTCTCTTGGGGGTTGAAGGACTGAATACAAGCCATTCACTCCCAGGAGAACTGTGAACTAAGGAAGGGGTGCATTTTCAACTTGAGCTTTCAGCTCATATCTTTCTTAGCATAAAAATCATTTCTTTATACTATAGATATAACCGTCAACTGCCCCTTAGATATCACTAAGGAGGGAGGATTTCATTATAAATACTTTTTATTAAAAATTAACCTCTAACTTCTCCTTAGACTTAGCTAAGGATGGAGGATTTTCTTTGAAACTTATTTTATTGAAACATAACCTCTGTCTACTCCGTAAACAAGACTGAGTGAGGACTTCTTGAAATAATTTTGTGCATAGAACCAAAACATTTGCTTCATCAATCAATTTTCTTTTTAAGCCCCGTCTCCTCACCTAACCCACCAGGGGGAATAGTCTACACTAAAGCCCCATAAGACATGAGCAGTCTTTTGGAGAATGGCCCATTTCCTTAGACCACAGAACCTTTCCTAAGTATTAATCCCTTAAGCCGACTTAGACATGAGCGACGTCCTTCGATGCCTGCTTAGTTCCTGCAAAGCCGATAACCCTACTAGTAGCCAACAGGCAGACCTACTAGTTCTAACATGTACTACTATAGAATCAAAATATTAATACGTGATGTGAACCCCGACCAATGCAAATGTGATGTGATGCAATGCATGACCAACTCATTTAGGGTCAACTAAGATTTATATCATATTAGTTAATGATCATATGAACTTCAGACACTTCTTAATGCACAATTCACACAAAGCAAAGGTTATCACTCAATTCAATCACCAAATTGCAAACAAATCCCCAACCCCATGCATATTCAGTTATATCAATATTAGCTTATGTGCAACTATAATACAAACACAAGCAAGGTGATGAGATTGTTGTTACCCACCTGGCATCTAAGCTAAGTCTTAACTATTCCCATGGAAGACCAAGGTATCACCGCCAATAATTATCCTATCATCAACAACATTAGCATCATCACCAAATCATCATCATCCTTCATATAAAATCCAAACAAGAATAGAAAGTTGACTAAAGGCTATAAAAGAGAAAATAACACAAAAACAAACATCTATTCATATACAAAGCACTCATTTCTTAACAATCTTAGTGGAGCTTATTGAATCAACTAATTCTAGTTATATTACTATTTAATTTCATTTCTAAGAATCATGTTTA
The DNA here is from genome assembly GCA_024138025.1 of Combretum micranthum. NCBI lineage: Eukaryota > Viridiplantae > Streptophyta > Magnoliopsida > Myrtales > Combretaceae > Combretum > Combretum micranthum. The sequence continues at coordinate 81,904 of JAMXBD010003381.1, read as the reverse complement.
CTCAAGTTGATAAACTCATTTATTTGATATGTATAGACTATATTAAGTCTCATTTAGTTACTAAACTAGATTAAGCTAAGTGAGACTTAGCTAAGTTGATAAACTCATTTATTTGATATGTATAGACTATGTCTAAGAGGTTTATACTTGTTATATTAACTCCTTACTCTAGTGGTCTTGAAGAAATCATGACATTATTAAGTTCAACTACTTATACATAACTAATGAAACAAATCCATTTTAAGCATTGTTATTTCTAGAGTTTCCTAGAACTTACAACATAACAATTATAGGATTCTTTCTAAGTTTTTCATAGCATTTGAAATCACTTTAATCTAAGTTCGGATGATGAATCATTATAAAATCAAGTTAACTTAACAAAGGAAAGAAGAACAAAGGAGTTTTTGATCCAGACGGGCCGTGTTAAGGGTGGTGGTGATCACTACGCCTCCTACCACACCCCATATCAAGGAGCATATGGAAATTAGAAAGGGGGCAGAAGCCACCACACCCCTTGCCACCACCCCGTGGTGGCCACCACGCTGTCACGCCCCGAGGGGTACCATAAACATGGCAGTCCACCGTACACAATACTAAAGCCTAGGAATAACTACCTCAGTCACGCAAAGGCTTCCATATCATGTATAAGGCGTACATCATAACCAAGGGAACGCATCGGAGTAACACAATTTATATTGATAATATATAAGTAATAAGGCAAGGAGAATACTTATCATAAAACATAAACATGATAAATTACAATTCTTAAGGGTGTATCCCTCTATTGTCTTCAAATCAAAATAAATACACTTCTTAGAATTTCTAAAACACTAACATAACATACATTTCATATAAGGAACCTTACAAAATAACTTCATCTTATGTTTCCATTGCCTCCATAGAAGCTTAACATCCTTCCATGACTTCCTTAACATCAGAATCCTCAATTTAAGCCATGGGTATACCTGTTTCAACAAAATCTATAGAGTATAAGCTGCAACTAGCTTAGTGAGGTATTCATTTTCATTCGCACCATAGTTTCGAACAAGTTCATTTAAATTTTTTACACATATTGTAAGCTCCTAGATTTTTCGATAATATTAGCAACCCTAGAACCGGAAGTTAAAACGAAACCCTAAAGTTAACCTGGTTATATGATTAATTTGGTGAATCTAGATCCGGCAATCCCATGTTCTTAAACCCTAGAAAAAGAAATTGAAATCCTTATGAAATATGGTTCGTAATAATATAGGAAAGCCTAAAAATATCAGATTCGAATTTTTCTAGTGTCCTTCGGATCCGATCGGGATCAGTTTCCAAAAACCATGCCCTGGTGCACCGGATAGCAAAAATATTCCGACAACACCAATAGATTCGTAAAAATATAAGGTTTTCAAAAATATCAGTTTTAGAATTTTTCGGTAACTAAAAATAACAGATATAGGCCTTTTACGCGTATTTTCTTTACTACCGGTATTTTAATTGTCTAGTCTACTATTCATAGTACTTTCTACTATTCATTGCTATTCACCTATCTCTACTTTTTCTTACACTTTATTCTTACACTCTTCCATACCTATACCTTATAATTTACCTTTCCCATACAACTTTAATCACATCACACCTTACACATTACTTCTTTTAATACAAAACAAACAAAACAAATCAATTCCTCCCCCATTACAAAGCAAACCGACGCCCCTCTCTTCCCATGCATCCAATTTTATTTTTTTTTCATTTTATTTAATTACATCTAATTTCCACTCCAAAAAGCTATAAATACCCCTTTCCTCTTCCATTCTTTCACACAACAAAAATTCATACTAAAACTCTCCCAAAATCACTCCACAAAATTCCTCTCCCAACATCTCTCTCAAGTTCCCTCTTTTTGTTGGAAAACCCATTCCCACATAATACTACAACCCATTCTTTTTTTCTTCAACCACCACATAAACCTTAGGTAAAAGTTCTTTCATTTACTCATCATGTTCATGTAACTTAACATGAGTTTAGTGTATGTTTCTTAGACTCATTGAGTTAAAGAAGCAACAATTTATTCATGTTTTGTTTTTGTTCATGTTCTATTCTTTTCTTTATGTTATTATTATGTTGTTATTGTTATTGTTATTGTTATTATTTGTTCTAACCTAACTTATATAAGTATTATGTATATTATGTATATATATTTATTTAGAGCATATAAGCTCATTTGTTATTTATTTATTTTCAAGTCTTGCAATTTATTTATTTACTTACTTTATGCAAATATTAAGACTAGTCTTTCTAGTCTTAGACTTGTCCATATCAAGTCAAAACAATTTTTATTTCCTTGCTTTTCTTTTTCTTTTAAGGACTAGTCTATTCTTAGTCCCGGGATACCTTGATGAAGCTAAGGTTCCAATACTTGACTTTATTTTTATGCTTTAATTTTATTTATCTTATTTATGTTGTTTTTATATTTCTCATAGTATAAATTCTCATTCATACACGAATATGTTGTTATTGTCTCAACCATAATGAAAATGAGTTTTCTTAAGTAATAAACATAAACTTTCTTTAAAAATAAAATTTTATCACTTAAGAAATTACTTTCCTTAAAAACTTGAATTTTATCTTGAGCAAATATTTTTCTAAAGCTAGATAAGTTAGCTCAAGTTCTAGTAATAATATGTGGTTTTACTAAGAAATACATAAAGTAAAGTTATCACAAATTCTCTTTTCAAACCAATAGAATAAGAAAGATTCCTTAAACTTAGGATTTCTTAAAATCGATTGTCAAAAGTTCTCTATCAACATTTTAAAATACTAAAGTCTAGATAAGTTTTCGAAAATTAAAAAGATCATTTCTTTTAAAGTGGATCTAACCTTAGAAAAACTATGGGACATATAACCATGAAGTATTTAGAAAGATTATGTTTTCCAAAACATTGAAATAAGGTAGTAGAAATTTAAAAGAGATTAAAACTACTTTTATTTAAATGGAGTTAAAAGAAGGAGATGCTTACTTTTAGTAAAATGAGAAATTTTCTTAACAAAACTAATTTCTTTACAAACTTAAGCTTATCTCACTTTCAAAACATGTTGTACTACAAGAACATTGTTGAGACAACACCACTAAATTCATGCTTATGGTTTGAGTATATATATATATGTATTCAAGAGATTTTTCAACCATACAATATATCTATATTTTTGTACAAAAGCTCTTGAATAAAGAAAAGTTTGAAAACTCTATTTTTGAAATTCGTATCAAATCCGTACGCTACTATTCTGAGACCGAAATAACTTCTTTTGATAAAAAAAATAACCTTAGAAATAGATAGATCTTTTCGAGTAGGTAGAAATCGGTATATAATATGCGAAATTCGGAGTTAAAATGAACAAGTTATGGCCATTTTAAATTGGAAATTCCATTTCATACGATTTTTACAAATTTTCTAAGGTAGAATTGTAGAACTTGGATGAAATACTCATGATGGGTATTTCTTTTGTTTAGGTGTCGAGGATCACGATCTTGTCTTTTCCGAGGATTACTTTGACTCCTAGAAGAAAGCTATGGACGAGTGAGTTTCCTTTACGTTTACGTATTCGCACATGTGCTTGTAGAATAGAGCACTAGATGTTAGGAAAAGATAAAATTGATATGCATGTGGGATCTTATGGGAATTATGAATGTGAATTGTTATGTGCGATCAATGAACAATAAGTATATCGGAATCCAAATTATGATTGATATAAATGTTTTTATGTATGAATTGTTATGTGTACAAATATTGTTTGATCGCTTTAAAATGATTTAATGTTATATTGAAATCCCCATATAATAAATTGCTCATGCATATCACTTAGAATATCATTTTGAAGTTTTTGCTACTACTCCTCAGCGTGGGACTGGAAAGGTAAGTTGCCTAGCTACATCTTGAGGGTTAGGACGTTTGGGGATACGGCCTCAAGGTGTAGCCGAGCCGGATCGATCGCTTTGGGTAAGAAAAGCCCGGGGACTAGTAGTACGGTTCGTTGGAACCCTAAGACGTGCACAACTTTAAGGAGGTCGGTCGGGACCCAGTTCAAAGCATTCCCTAACCACCGATGGAGGGGTAAATCCATCACACATACGAAACCGGATAGTCGTATGTACTGTTTGATCATATGTTTGTTGCATTCATATGCTTGTTTAATAAACATGGTTGATTGCTTGTTATAAGTACTTTTGCGTAAGGAATATCTCACTAAGCAAATCATGCTTATACTCCTATAGACTTTTGATATTGCAGGACTATCTTTTGCACCCGAGACCACCTTGATCTACCCGGGTAGAATCTTTATTTTGAGAAGCTTTGGAGGAATTCTATTTTGAAGTTATAGAGTAGATTTCTTCTAAAATCTTCTAGCTTTAGTTATGTTATATTTAGAACCATGATATCATGATTATCGGGGGAATGCCCCTTAGAAGCTGTAAGACTTTTATTTCAAAGATATACATTAAGTGTTATTTTGTATGTTTCGCTGCCAATATCTTAAAATGCATTACTTCAACGGTCTCCCTTTGTTGTGAATGTAAGCCTTGTACCGATATGGAAGCTTTCGAGTGACTGGGGTAGTCATTCTTGAGCTTTAATATTACGTACGGCGAGTGTAAACCCCGGTATTCTCAGTAGCTAGGAAACCCCGGGAGTTGGAAGCGACACCCTAATCCAATCCAGGTCGAGTCCAGTGAGAGAAGCCTAGGAACCCTAAATCCGGCTTTCCTTCGGTTTCATAATAAAAGAAATTTTATAAAGTAAATGAAGTTGAATTATTGTTTTAAAGTACATTTTAAACCTTTGAAAGTTTTAAATTCGGGAATTTCTCAATTCCGAGCCTTCCCGAGCTCAATTACGGAAAAGCGTGCCCCGGACCACGGATTCAGAAAAATATTCCGGAATATTTCTTAGAACAGTAATTTTATAAGGATTTCAAAAATATCAATTTCGTAATTTTCCGAGCTATAAAAATTACAGTTATAGCTTTTCTCGTGTTTTCGGAACAACCGGTAAAGTAGATGTCTTGTCTACTATTCACAAGTACAACCTACACTACACACTACCCATACCCTATTCTTACATCCTTACAACTACTCATTTCAATTTTCTTTTCCAAGAAATTTTGTCTCTTAAATAATTATCACATTTATTACATTTTAATTACTAAATTACAAATATAAAAATTTCAAAACACACACACACACACACAATGTGGCCGGCGCCCCCCCCTTGCTTCCCTCCATTTGATTTATTTTTATTTATTTATTAACTAAACCCTAATCCTTCATATATAAACATATTTTTCTCTCTCTCTCTCATTTCTTCTTGTTTCAAATTTTGTAAAAGAGAAAACTCTCTCATTCTTTCCCTTGTGCCGTGAGCTTGCCCCTCCCCCTCTCACAATTTCAACTCATTTTCTTCTCTTTTCTACTCAAGACTCCTTTGGTATGTTGATTTTAGGCTTGTTCATCCAAATCTTGTAATGGCAAGATCATTCTTGTGTGTTTTCTCATTTAAATCCCAATGAGCATGAGCAAGGGACATGAAAACACTACTACAAGAATCTCAAGCCATCACAAGAAGTGGATCTAGTCTTTGAATGAGTTTTGTTTGAAATATCAACTTGTTCATGCATGTAAAGTAGAGATCTTGCATATATATTGTTGTTCATGCCATGAGATCCATGATTCATGCATTATATATAGTAGATCTAAAGTTTAGACATCCACAACTTCATGTACATGTATGATCATAGAGTTATTTTTATTTCCATGCATTGATGATCATAAAAATGTAGTCTTGTATATGTATAGATGTTAGATAGTAGTATTCACATAGAAGCAAGAACATTGAAAAAGGAAAGGTTTTGTAAATATGCAATGTTGAAATTCGGATGAAATGGAAACCCTACCTTAAAAGCCACCAAAATCATTTTTCATATTTCACAAGAAAAATGAAGGGTATATGTGATAGATATCTTGAAAGAATGATTTTCATAAGCTTGGATGAGTTTAGGCATGATAGGAATGTAAAACAAGTGGTGGAGTTAGAATGAAAAATATTGATATGTTGATCAATGGTTAAATTCGTAATTTAGGTTCATGCCTACAAGAACACTTAGTATCTAAGTCTAAATTTGATGTTTTATAAGCTAAATGAAGTCCTTAGATAATATATATATTGGAGCTTCAATTTTTAATTCATTAGACAAGTTTTTCCATAAGAAAAATGCAAGAAAATGAAATTTCAAAAATTCGGATTTTTACAAAAAGCTTGTTTAAAGACATGTTTACCAAATGAAAAATGGGAATTTTTATGCATGAATGAAGGCCATGATTAATATAGACTTTGAGAACTTATTTTTAGTTAGATAACAAGTGGATTACAAGATTAAAAGTCAAAGAAACCCTAAGGAGTATAAAGTGGAAGAATAGCTTCTTAGAAATAACCTTTATGAATTTTCAACACTTAGGAGTTCATAAGAGTTTATTATCACAAAATCATCATGACCATGCATATATTGAGTCATTACATGGCATTCATGTTAGTAATTCATTCCTATACCATTCATGCATGAATCATCAACTAGGAACATTTCTTATCAAAAGCAAAACAAATTTTCGGAATTGAGAAATGGGAACAACTGATCCACTGTTCCGTGACTTTACTATTTTCAAAACTTGAATTTAATATTAGAAATAGATAGATCTTTCGAAGTAGATAGAGATCGATATAAAATTTGCGAAATTCCGAGTTGAAATGACCAAGTTATGGCCGTTTTAAGTCGGAACTTCCGCAAATAGCGAGAAATCCGAATTCATTAGTTTAGATGTATAGCTTGATTTAGTTACATAATGAGTCTCATTAGGATTATTCTTGCTTGGTAGGTGATCCCGAGCAGGACGACACCCTACCTCCCGACTACTACTATTAGAAAGACCGGCGTCCAATGGCCGAGTGAGTTTTACTTCCACTCTCAATTAATGAATGTGATTGTAATGTAGTGGCACTAGTGGTAGGCAAAGAAAAAGAAATTGTATATGCATGATGGGGTATATGGGAATTATATATGTTGTCTACTGTTGATATGTGAAATGGAACTTAAGGAATATCGAAAGGTGTTAAGCTATTGACTGATTAGCTAGTATCTTATGATGAATGTCTGCGAATACTTGTTGGTCACCTAAAAGAATTGAACTAATGAATATTCGACTTCAATTGTAAATTGGATTCATTCATATCACGATGGGGTTGGAGCATTCGCATTGGTTGGTTTTTCGTGATCCATAAAACGAATATGTTGGTTAATCGTGATCCATAAAACGAATTTATTATTAGTTGACCGTGAGCTTAAACGGCGTCGTACCGCAGGATTCGTTAATCTGCTAACCCGGGATGGAGGGCGCAAGTCTATCCACATATGATTTCCGGTTGGTCATATGTTTGTTGATCCCATTTGTTTGATGCATACACTTGCTTGAATAATCACTTGTTTGAATGATTGTATTTAATTGTGTTATGGAAGTTATTACTCACTAAGCTAGTTAGCTTACGCCCCCATAGTTTCTATTTATTGCAGCACGAGTTTATATGGCTTAGGCCGAGGCAAGCCACAGCACAGGTACCGGAGATAGGAGTTTCCCATAGAAGTTTAATCCATTCTTTTTGTATAGACTTCCGTTGGAAACTAAGGACTCTGGATGACTGTAATGGACTTGTTATTATTTTGCGGGGGAATTCCCCTTAGATTTTGTAAACTATAATCATGCGTTTTGATTTATTATCTATGGCTAATGAATGCCACATTAAACTGTTTAACTCCATTTGTCGAAGTATTCTATTGTCGTAAAGGAACGCTTTACATCTTCTTAAGACTCCCGAAGGGCTCGGGTAGGGAACTCGAGAGTTTTATTTAGTATGTGGTGGGCTGTTACGTTTAGGATACTCTACGGGGCGTGACAGCGAGCTGTCACGTTTAGGGTACCCGTTGGGGCGTGACACATATGCTATGCATACAATGCAACAATCACGTGATTACACAAATATATGTAGTTATCTGGAAACCATATATAGAATGGATTTACCCCTCCCTATCGAAGGTTAGGGAATCGATGTTGAAGATCTGTGACCTTCTACTGCTAGTCCCCAGGTCCCCACCCAAAGCGTTCGGTTGGTGTCACGCCCCGAGGGGTACCCTAAACGTGGCAGTCCGCCACATGTAATATCAAGACTTAAGAATGACTACCTTAGTCATGCGAAAGCCTTAGTATTACATGTAAGGCGTCTAACACGGTAATAGGAGACGCTTTTGGGAAGCATAGTTTAAGCAAGTAAAGATGAATATAAAAGAATCCAGAAATAAAATATATAATATCATTAATAACCAGAGGTCTATTACATGATTTCTTAGGGGCATACCCCTACTAATCCCAAAGATCGTGATAATCTTTACAACATCCAAAATACTACATTAAAGATTTCAAAGGGATTCTATTCTGAGTCTTCGAGCATATTTCCTCCAAAAGCTTCAATATATAAAACTTACACGAATATGGGGAGGCCTCAGGCACAAAAATATGTGTTCCTGAGAATACAAATACCTATAGGGGTGTAAGCTTATAGGCTTAGTGAGTAAATCCCAAAATTCATACTCAAAGTAAATTATCAATCAAGTTTATTAGTCAAGCAAATAAAATGCAACAACCACGTGAGCATACAAGACATATGACTTTCCGAGAATCATATGTTGAATGAATTACGACCTTCATTCGGGGTCGGGTATTTAGGTCAATTACAGCCACAACTTTTAAAACACTTTTATAGTTCTTACAAGCTCCTATACGCCATCAAAAACTTGTAGTATTTACAGGCTCCTACTAGCCACCAATTTACGTAGTTCTTACTGGCTCCTACTCGCCACTTATATGATATACCGGTTATATCTACCACCACTATTATATACTTGTCCCACCAATTGTATAGTAGTGAATGCAATGTGACTCAACATATGAAGTGCATGAACAATTTCTTAATTAAAGTCTAGTAGTCATATTTAGCTTCTTTCAGGTGAGCAACCAATTTCAAACACTCCAAGATATTAATGTACATACAACTTTATTACAAACAAATCGAGTTTCGATATACTTAACATTCTTTCAACATATTATCATACAACTAATTTTTACAAACACAATCAAAGAGTATGAAAAATATCGGGGAGTAAACTCACTCAGCCATGATGACACCTTTCTTGAAATGGATGAGTCGTTCGGGATTTCCACTAATCGTAGTAATCTTCGGGATACAAACAATCCTCCTCGAGATTATCTAATCAAGAAGAACACCCAAAATGAGTATTTCATGAAGTTTCTCTTATTGAAGATTCTAAACTTTTCTAAAAATCGTGGTAAAATCGTATAAAAGGAAATTCCAACTTAAAATGGCCATAACTTGCTCATTTTAACTCGAAATTTCAGAAATAATATATCGTCTTCTATCTACTCGAAAAGATCTACACATTTCCAAACTTTCCATAAAACTAAGTCGTTTGGGTCCCAAAAAGGCAGTGACCAGATTTACTACGAATTTATAAAAACTTATTTTCTTCTTATCAAAAGCTCACTTGAAGAGGTAGACAATATAATAACTTGTAAAACTTTTGGAAAGTATATTTTTATATATATTTATTGACTCATGACAAATGTATGAATGAAGTTGTCTCAAAAGTAAAGTTTTGAAGGATTTTTGAATTTAAGAATTCTTGAAGTGTCCATTTTACTTTGAAAAGATTTTTGAGTTATTTGAAATGAGTATTTCTTTTCTAAATTTAATTGCTTGTAATTTAAAAAAAAATTATTTTAAGTTGTTTATGATGAGTATCTCTTTTCTTTTCCTAAGTCTTATTTTCATAATCTTTTTAATTTCTTAAGGAATGATTTTTATTTTTTCTAACTTAGCTTCAACACTTTTTCTTTGAAAGTATTTGACACTTTTATATTTAGAAAAATGACTTCTTGACTCTTGAGATCATCTTATTTTAATGAAAAGGAATTTTATGATATGAAGAAAAGGTGAAGTTTGTTGAAAATCCTTGTTTTCTTTAAATTCCTTTTTATGTATATTTATAAGAATCTACTAGGAACTCCTCTAAAAATGGCTTCTTAGTTCTTGGAAAAATATTAACTACTTGTTTTTGTTTCTAGAAAAGAATCTTTATTTTTTTTTAAGAAAAATATTTCTTCATTTGTTTTGTTGAGACAACCCATTATGTTCATGCATGAATATGAGTCATAAGTTATGAAAATATAAAGGAACATAATACTTGAAAGAATATGCTAATGAGAAAATAAATCAAGTATTGGAACTTAGCTTGTTTAAGGTATCTTGGGACTAAGAAATGACTAGTCCCAAAAGAAAAAGAAAATGTTTTGACTTGATGAGGACAAGTCTAAGACTAGAAAGACTAGTCTTAAAACAACTTGAAATTAAATAAATAACAAGGAAGTAAATAAATTGCAAGATAATGAGCTTATATGCTCTAATATTATATATATCTATATAGAAATATTAGATAGTAATGAACATAAAAGAACATAAAGGAGTTGAGATTATGAACAAAAACAAAGTATGAACCTATTATTGCTTCCTTAACCTTCATGGTTTTAGAAAACACATACTAAGTTCATACTAAGTAGATGAACATAGGAATTTCTTGAAGAAAGTTTACCTAAAAGAGATGAACTAAAGAGAGCTTCTTGGAAGAGAATTCTTGAGAGATTTTGAGAGAATAATTTTAGAAATGAAGAAGTGTGAAAGAAGTGAAGGTATGAGGGGGTATTTATAGGAAAATGTGGGAGATAATTTATGTTAATTAAATGAAGTAAAAATAAAACAAATTGGATAGAGAAGAGGGAGGGCCGAAGCTATTTTTGGGAAAAAGAGAGAAAAATTAATTTTTTTTGTCCTTTGATTAATTAAAAGTAAGAAATGAAAGATGTAAAATTGTATTAGAAATGAAAATGTATAAGAAATAGATATATGGGTTGTAAGAGTAGGTTGTAAGAAAAAGTAGAGATAGATGAATAGTGTAGAATAGTAGTAAATAGTGTAATGTAAAAGTAAACATGATAATTAAATGCTGGTAGTAAGAAAATACGCGTATAAATGCGATATCTGATATTTTTAGCCACCGAAAAATTATGAAATTGATATTTTTGAAAATCTAATATTTTTACGAGTATAATGGTATATTCGGAATATTTTTACTATTCCGAGCCCCAGAAAACTTTTTTTAAGAACTGTGTCCAATCGGGTTCTAAGGACACTCAAATTTTGCAAAACTGATATTTTTATATATCCTATAGCTATTACGAACCATTGTAGCTAATTATTCCCACTTCGTTTTCTAGGGCTAGAGAAAACGGCAATGCCGGACTTAAGCGGTTACGATAAACTAGGGTTTTGTTGACTTTGGAAAATCCGGTTGACTTCTGATTAGGGTTTAAACTATAATTCGAATCCAAAAATTTCGAGGATTTACAGTTGGCTTCGCTCTGAACCTAAAGTCACATTCCCCGGGCGATTTAGATTCTCTAGGAAGGAACAAAGCCCGTGACCCACCACGATAACAGCTAATCTAACTCTACGCGTAGGAGTAGCAGCCTTCCGAAAGAGATATGACTCGATGGATGCTATGCGTGAGTGTTTTATTTTTCTTAAGCCAAACCTTATTTAGGTTTATTAGGGGTGATCAATCAATTTGATAAGCAATAAGCAATCATATAAGTAAGTAAACAAAACACTTAAATAGATAATTTGAAGTTGCGATATTCTTAATTCTCATTTTACACATAAGCATGGAATCACATATATACATAACCCCGAATTTCCCATACATATCCATTTTTATCTTTTCTTAGTATACTAATGCCACTACTTTACAAGTATAAGCAAGGTAACGAAATTAAGACGAATAACTCACTCGTCCATTTCGCAATCTTTTTGGTCGTAGAAATCCTCAAGAAGGGTAATCTCGTATCCTTCATCACCTAGAAAAAAGAAATACCTGGGATGAGTATTTCGTAGAAATTCTACTTAAACTTTCTAATTTTATTTCACTATGTTCGTCAAAATCAATAGAATGAAATTCCAATTTAAAATGGCAATAACTTGCTCATTTTAACTCGGAATTTTGCATATAATATACTGTTTTCTACCAATTCGAAAAGATCTATCCATTTCTAAGGTTATCTTTGTCATATAAGGTCATTTAGGTTCAAAAACGTAGGGTACAGATTTAAAAACAATGTTTGTAGATTTACGAAATAATTTTCCAACTTAACTTCATTAAAAAACCTTTTGATAGCAATATTGATATATATATATATGATTGATAAATCCCTTTAGTATATAGATAAGCTCACTTTATATGCAAAAATTCTAATGGTAGTGTTTCAACAATTTATTTCATAAAACAATTTATTTGAAGTGTTAAAACTTATCTTGACAAATTTCATTTTCAAGTATTTTGAAGAAACTTTACATTTTCTTAGGTTATTACAAACGAATATATTTTTATTTTAGTTTCTTCATTCCTTTTTCCAACACAAGTTAATTTTTTTTTTTAACTTTGGTCTTTTATAATTTCTACTTCTAGTGATAAAAGATCAAAGTTATCAAAAGTTTATTAAGTTGTTAATCACTTTTTTATAAATTTGCATTTAGAATGATTTTAGAAAATGAGTCTTTTCCTTTTATATTTCTTGTTTAAAATATAAGTTTTAGTTTTCTAAAACTTGGTATTTCATTTCCTCTACGAATTTTATTTGAAAAGAATCATTTTTATTGATAAAATCCTTTATTTTTTATCTTATCACACTTGTATTCTTTGGAAATAAGTTCCTTATTTAGAAACTTGAAAATCATTATTTTTCTAAGTGGGTTTATAACTTTATGAGTTGATTTTATTTTAAGTTTGAAAACTAGTTTGTTTCTTGGTTTTGTTATGGAGTTGAAAAGAGTTTGATCTTAAGCTTTTTGTGAAAACTTTTGAAAACTAACAAATTATGTTACTAAAACTTAGGTTACCATATTATAAAAAGAAAGTATTTATTTTTTATGTTTCCTTTGTAAAGCTATTATTGTTATTTGAGAAAACTTTGAGAAAACTTATATTACTTATTTCTATGTTGTTGATACCATCTCCATTATTTAATGACAAGTCACATAATAGAAAATTTAGTTTTGAGTTCCTTTAATAAAGTAAAATTCTAATTTTAAATTTAGTTGGACAATATCATTATGTAGATGCAAGTATTATGAGCATGTAAAATAATAAGAATATGAGAAAATACTAGAAATAAATAATAATAAGCAAGATAATAAAAATACTAAGTATTGGAATCTTAGCTCCATCAAGGTATCCCAATCAAGTATTGGGAGCCTTAGATTCATCAAGACATCCCGGAACTAAGAATAGACTAGTCCCAAAAAAATAAAGGAAATAAAGAAAATGTTGTTTTGACTTGATATGGACAAGTCTAAGACTAGAAAGATAGTCTTAAAAATAACATGAAATAAATAAATTGCAAGGCATGAAATTAAAATAAAAACAAGTGAGCTTATATACTCTAAAGATTATACATAAATACATAAATATATTTAGTTAGATATAAATAAGAAGTTAGAATAATAATAACAATGATAATAACAAATAATAACAACATATATAATATCAAGATAATAAAATAGGATTTTCATGTGCAAGAACAAAACATGAACATGTTATTTTTTTTACTACGCATGTGAGTTTCAAAACAACACCATAGTCATGTTAAGTTACATGACATAGATAAACTAAATGGTTGGAAGAAATTTTACCTAAAGTGTTTATGTGGTATGAAGATGGTAGTGAATGTATGATTATGTGGTTATTGAGAAACAGTAGTTGGATTATATATAGAGAGAAATTTTTGTGAGTATTTGGTGAAAGAGAGTTTTGGTAGAGGAAAATTTTGTGGAGAGTGTTTGTGTAGAGAATTTGAGAGAGTTTCGATAGTAGAATGAGTTGTGTGAAAGAATGAAGGAGGAAGAGGTATTTATAGAATTTTGGAGTGAAAATTAAATGTGATTAAATTAATTGGAAAAGAAAATAATTCACGAGGGAAGAGAGAGAGAGGTAGATGGCAATGAAGAATGGAGAGAGAGAAAATTGATTAAAAATTAATTTTAGAAGAAAAGTGTGAGAGAGTTAGTATAGTGGTGTAGAATTTTTATAGGAAAAAATTATAAGAAATAGGCATGTAGATGTAAGAATAGATAGTAAGAAAAGTAGAGATAGAGGAATAGTAATGAATAGTAGAAAAGTACTATGATTAGTAAACTAGATAAATAAAATATCGGCAGTAATAAAAATACGCGTGTAAAAGCGATATCTGTAATTTTTAGCTACCGAAAAATTCTAAAACTGATATTTTTGGAAACCTTATATTTTTACGAGTCTATTGGTATTAACGATTTTTTGCCGTCCATTGTAATGGGTCATGATTTTTGAAAACTGATCCCGTTCGGATCCAAAGGACATTAGAATTTTGCGTATATGATATTTTAAGCTTCCCTATATTATTACGAACTATTATCAACAATTATTTCCATTTTGTTGTTTAGGGTGTAGGAGTGCGGGATTGCCGATCTTAAACACTAGGATTTGTTGTTCGCTTTATTAACTTTTAGGATTTCGGTTCGACTTCCAGTTTTGTTGAGTTATTCGTAAGATCATAATATTTTTGGGGTTTTGCTCATATTATATTTTTAGTTCAATGTCTATGGTTTATTTCATTTTATTTGTGATTATTTAATATTTTTGTTTTTGGGATCGTTTAACCGAGTCTAGGTTAAGGATTGACTTAGTTTGACTTTTGGTGAAATTTGAAACTTTTGATTCTAAAATTCACGAAAGGATTTAAGATCTTAATATTTTGTTATTGGGCGTTATTTGGATATATCGTCTTGATTTGTGTGTTTAGGAATCAGATAGATGATTTGATTGATGTACGGGTGGTGAATCAATCGATAGTTGTATTTTTATTTTGTTTTGAAGTTTCTCTTTTTCTCAAGATTAAGAATTCTCATGTTTAACCTTGTTTAGAATTTAGTTTTAAACTTGGGTCGATTTTCGGGGTTCGGTTTCGACGTTAGACTTCTTGGATTATTTTCTAAGGATTATAAAAATTTTCAGGGGTTTGCACATGCCTCTTGCTGTCACGCCCCGAAGGGTACCCTAAACATGACAGTCCGCCACATACGGTATTAAAACTTAAGAATGACTTCCCAAAGTCACGCGAAAGTTTTCAACACCATATGTAAGACGTCTATCACAACAATAGGAGACACCGGTGGGATGTATAGTTTGAGATAGTAAATATAGCAATACAAGAATCTAAATAAACATCAAATTTATCATTAATAGAATATAATCCTTACATCATCTTAGGGGTTTTCCCTTGTAATTCTCCAAACAATCATAATAACAACTTAATCTTTCCACAACCATATAGTGCTAACACCAAAAGATATTAAAGAATAATTAACCTATGATCTTCAAAAGATTTCCATAAGCTTTACTAGGACATCATCCCACTTGAGTATATGAAGTCATCGGGCATAAAAGATATTGTCCTGTTACAATAAAAGTCTATCGGAGTATAAGCATAACTAGCTTAGTGGAATATTCCTAAATCAACGTACTTGTATAAATAATTTCAAACAAGTTATTTAACAAGCATATGAATGCATCAAACACGTGATCAAGCAATACATATGATTTACCGGAAATCATATGTTTGAATGGATTTACCCCTCCATTCAGGGTTAGGTGTTCCAGACTCTTTAAAACCAACTTGTTGATTTCTCTCAAGAGATGATTTTAATGATAACAAAAAGAGTTGAATGTTTCTCATATAATTTGTTTAAGTGTGCAGAAATGAATGTTAGCAATATAGAATCATATCAGAAAGTTTATCAGAAGGATAAATATTTTTTATTATACAAAGAAGGTAACTCAGAGAATTGGACATAGAGAGAATAACTTTTCAGAAGGTTACTCAGAAGGTATATATATAAGACCTGCAGTAATGAGTTTAATACTCAGAAGGAAACTCAGTAGGTATATGAACTGCACAAAATCAAATGTTTTCAAACACGATTTAGTTTTTGAAGACTGTCGAGCCTGGATTTTTCCACTAATATGGTTCATTTCTCCTAACCCGATTCACATTAAACCCGAACCCATTTAACATGAATCCTCGACTAGGGGTTAAAAGAAATTTTAATTTTTGAAACTTTTTAGAGTCGCCACCCTTTATAAATCGGGAAAAAATAAAAAGCTAGGATCAATGGGTCGGTTGATCCTAACTTAGCTACTAGTTTGCGAAAATTTGATTTAAAAAAACCAAACTTTTAAAACCAGATATCATGGATTTGGGGGCTAACCTATTAAAACCAAATGGTTACCACTTTCAGCACTTTAAATTTATAATCTATCCTTTATATGCTCAAAAATTCAAATAATACATTATAAAACAATATTCATAAATCACATTATTCATTTTTTTATGCATTTTTCTTTATTTTATTTTTTATTCATTTTTTAGAATATCAATATCAACAAATATGTTTCCCTTTTTTTTTTAACAAAAACTTATATTTACAAAATAATTATTCACAATATTTAAAACAAAACATTTTTTTTATTTTAATGTCGCCCCGCAGGTGCCTACGTACTCGCTAATCGAGATCAGACAAAACGTAGTTTTTAAAAAAATTTTAATTTTTGAACTATTCTCAATTTAAGTTCATTAAATTTTGTATTTTTATGAAAATCATTTTTGATGGTCCTATGATCTAATCAATTGATTTTCATTTCATGAAAACATATTTTTCTAAGTCCAAAAATCATTTTTTATTATTTTATTTTATTTTTTTTAAATTTTGGTTTTGGAAAATCCAATTTTATCATTTTTATTTATTTTGTTTATTTATTTATTATTATTATTTTTATTTATTTTTTTAAAAATTATCACATAAATTCACAACAATTCAGAATATTTCACAATATATTAAAATTATTTTTCATGCATTAAATACACATTTCTAAAAGCAATTTATGTATAAATACATACTAAAAATATTCAAAAAATATCAAAAAAATAAATTTATATAAAAAAAATTATTTTGATTTTTCTGGATTTTTCTGAATTTTTTTATGAATTTTTATGAATCTTTACTATTTTTTGCTATTTTTTATTATTTTCTGAAATTAATTATATAATAAACTATTAATAAAATAATGCGAATTGACCTGGACCGTTAGATGAAGTGGACGAGATCTGTGTGCGTCGATCGCGTTGACTGATCTGATCGTCTGATGGAATTGATCAAATCTGGGGCGTTGATTGAGATGATTAAATCTGGGCCGTCTGATCTGTTTTGATGAATATGGGCCGTCTGATCTGCTTGATCAAATATGGACCGTTGATCTGCTTGATGAAATCTGGGCCGCTGATCTTGATCGAATCTGAGCCGCTGATCTTGCTTGATCGAATCTGAGCGCTGATCTGCTTGATCAAATATGGACCGTCTGATCTGCTTGATTGAATCTGGGCCGTCTGATCTGAGTTGACCGTTGACCGATGACCGACCGGGTTGGGTTCGGATCTTCGGGTCGGATCTCGGAGCTCTGGCGGGTGAAGAAGACGACTACGCGATCTTTCGGGGCGGATTCCGGCGGCTCCGGTGGTCCTCAGTGGCTGGAAGCTTGTCGGCCCGACTCCTATGGTGGTTGCGCGTCCTCTGAAGGTGGTGGTTCGGGCCCAGAACGGCGGCAAGAGGCAGCTCCGGCGGTGGTTGTACGGCGGCGCAAATGAAAAAAATTTAAAAAAAATTTGCAGAGATTAATTTGAGCAATTCAAGCAATTCTAAGCACACTAAATCATCTAAATCAAGTTTCTAACATTCCTAAAACACTCAATTTGGATTAAATCTGATCCAATCAATTCGAATTTGAAAAATTCGAATTTTTCATCCTAAATTCGAGAACTTCGAATTGATCCTATTATGTATGTGTTTCTTCGAAATTGACTTGTGCCTTTTGATCCTAGGACCCTCTATTTATAGGTTGCAAGCTCAATTTTACGTTTCGAACAGTTTCAAAAACGAATCGATTTTTGCCTCTTGATTTTTCACGAATTCAATTCGAAAATTCGTGATTAATTTGTTTGAAACTGATGAATTGATGATTGATTTCTCATATCCTTCATCAAATCATTTAATTTGGGTAGATAATTCATTCAATTTTTTATTCAATTCTTGTAACTCCTCATTTAAGTGCAATTGAATGCTTTACAAATTGAATTTTTTTCCAATTTTTTTTAGCACGAATTTTGTGACTTTTGGGTTGTTTTTACACATGAATTGTGTATTGATCTTTCATATTCCATAACCACTTTGCAATTGCTTCATCAATTTCAACAATTAATGATGTTTTGTCAGTTAAAAACTGATGCAAAGTAAGGCAAAAAGTCACTTTGAGAAAGATGAAAAGGCAAAAATGATAAAAAAGGCAAAAATTTGCCTTTGTTAGGGTTTGAACTTGTGTCCTTGAGCTTGAGTGTGTGTTTGGGTCAATGTATTTAACCAACAGGCCATTTGGCCTGTGCCTTGATCACTTAGCCAACTTCATCAATACTTAAGGCTTTTGGAAAAATGAGTTTAATTAAATTTAAGCCTTAATTAATTGGGCAAAAATTGGGTGTCTACAAAGACCTAGCTCCAAATGTTGAGTATAAATTGGGTGTTATACTCAATGTGTTCCACAAAGTTCGATTATATCCACAGGGATTAATTTTAGAGTTTAAACTTGGTTAAAGGAACACGAAAATATTATTAAAGGAAATGAATGTCAATTTCATGAAGCTCAAACTGAATTTTTTTTTATCAAAAGTAAATTAGTTTTAAGTATGGACAATATGAAGTATACAAAATTAGATTTTTGTGGATTGTGTCCAAATTATTTTCGCGTGAAGAATGATGATAAGCATGAACAGTAACAAGAACGTGCAGAGATTCAACAACGATCAAGTTCAAGTCCGAATTTTCAGTTTAGAGATAATCACATCAGTTGTAGAATATTCGAATTATCATCTGAAACTGATTACGAAGATAAATTCAAGTATTCAAATTCAAAATGAGTCAATCGATAGATAAATTGAAGCTGATATCTAGGAAACTGAAGAACTCGTCCTACGTGCGAGAAATCTGGAAGAGTTGATCCAATCGAGCTTCTAACCGTTGCAATATTTAAAATAAAAGAAGGAGGACGAAGCAGAACAATTTTTGAGATCAAATCAGAGACAACACGAGAAACTCAGAAAGTCCAAGCATTCAAAATCTGTCAATTTTATTTTTACTGTTCATTGAGCGAAAAATTGAGGAAACTCAAATTTTATATTCCTCTTGATTTGTTTTTACTCTTAGTGAGTTGAGAGTTACAAGTAGGCTTAGTTGATTGATTGTTTGTGAGAATCAAGCTAAGTGAATCTTAGCCAAAAGATTGGCAAATACTTCTTGTAACTTCTTTGATTTGATTGGATAGTGAAATACACCGGTGAGAAGTATCGGGACCCTGGCTTAGAGCTGGAAGAGAGGATTGACGTACAAGGCGGAACCTCTATACAACGATTTGCAATTTCTTCTTCTTATCTCTCTTTATTATTTTGTACTTAATTTTTTGTGTTTTATATATGCATTATATGCTCAGAAGGTTAATCAGAGAGTAAATTATTAACGTTTTTCTTAATTAGAGAGTTAAGTAGAAGGTTTCCAAGTTTGAAAGTATTGTTTCAATTTTGATCCGAATTTTTATTAAAGTTTTTTATGATAAGTTTATTATTCTAAGAAAGTTTTAGAGCCATTTTAATAGAATAACCAAGTGGTGTGAAATTGTTTTAAATTTTGAAAAATAAGTTTTATAACAATTCACCCCCCTCTTAGTTATCTTTTCGGGACCAACACAACTTAGAATCCAACTCATGTAGTTTATTTCAGGCTCCTACTAGCTATCACAAAACAGTTCTTTCAGGCTATTGCCCATCTCAAATAGTTCTTGCAGGACCTATCGCCCATCTTGCAGATTTCTGGCTACTGCACACCCGACTACTAAGCTCTTGTCCATCGAGATTAGCAGCTCATGCAATGAAATTAACTACGTGATATGCATGAATCAATTAATATAATTCATAGTATGTTTAAAGTAATTTAAAGGTGATCACAGATTTTGCAAACACTTCAACAGAATAATAACAAAAACATAAGTTAATTACAACGATTCATGCCTCGGTATGCTTAACATTCTTTCAACCAATATTATCATACATAATTCATTTCATCTTTTCCTACTTCTAGTGCTTCTAGCTACAAGCAAACAAGTACGAAAAGGTAGGAAATAAACTCACTTGGCCATGACGATCTATTTTCTTACGGATGAGTCGATCGGTAAATCCACTAATTAAAATAATCCTCCGGGTACGAATACTCCTCCTCGGGTTCACTAATCAGAAGAATACCCATAATGAGTATTTTTTATTGATTCTATGGTACTTATCAAAACCATATCATAAGATCGTTAAAATTCGCATAGAAGGTAATTCCAACTTAAAATGGCCATAACTTGGTCATTTTAACTCGAAATTGCACTTATAATATATCGTTTTCCACCTACTCGAAAAGATCTATCCATTTCTAAGGTTATTTTTATCATAAAAAGCTATTTGGGTTGGAAAATATTGCGGTACAGAATAATTACGAATTTATAGTTTACAAAATATGATTTTCTCAAACTTTACTTCACTCAAAAATTATTAAGAAAATATATGGATATATATATAGTTGAAAAATCCTTTGAATATATATTTATACTCATATGTATGCATGATCTTTGTAGCGTTGTCTCAAGATTGATATTTCATAAACAATTTGTTCTTTAGGGATTTAAAGACAAGACTTTTGAAAATTTCTCCTTTTGGATTGTGAAATATTATATATATATATATATATATATATTTGAGTTGTTATGAGTAAATGTTTTATTATTATTTCTTTTTCTTAGTTTTCAAAAATTTTGCTTTTTTTTTTTAAGTTATCTACCAACTCTATTTCGAGTGATTGAAAATAAGCTTTTCAAAATATTCTTTAAGCTTCAAATATTTGAAGTTGTATTAAATATATGTTTTCCTTATTTTTATAGATATACCTTTAAAACTTTATTTTCTTAACAAGTTTTATTTTTTCTAAGTTGGTCTTTAAAATAGGGAGTTAATTTTATCTTGGTTTGAAAAACTTGTTTTATACTTAATATAGAATAACCCCTTTAGACAAGTTTATAAGAAAAGCTTTCTTAGAATTGTTAACTTTAGAACTTAGTAAACTTCATTTTAGTTTTTGAAAGAGAATAATAATACAAAATTTAAGTTTTGAAAGAACTTTCTTAGCATGTGATTCTCTAAGTCTATAATGAACATAATTAAGTCGTATAAAATATATGGTTGAGTTAAAATCCTTTATGGTTAAAAATTCTTCCTTTATTATGGGGTATTTAGTTTTTGATTTAGAAAAGAAATAAGTTCCTTTTATTCTTTTGAAGAAATCTACTTTACTACTTCTTCTAGAAATTATGATTAGCTTATCCTTTGGAAACACAAAACTTAGATCTTTTGAGAAATTCCTTTTGTTAAGAAATCTAGTTACTTTTGAAAGAACCGATTTTTATTTGGTTTTATTTTTATTTAAGACAACAACATTCTTAATCATGCATGAATATGATTATGTAGCAATGTAAAAGTAAAGATAAAACATAGTAAAATAGAAAGAAATACTTGTAAGTAAATAAACATAAATAAATAACCAAGCATTGGGAACCTTAGCTTCATCAAGGTCCCAATCATGTATTGGGAGCCTTAGCGTCATCAAGGCAACCCGGGACTAAGAATGGACTAGTCCCAAAAGAAAAGAAATTTGTTTTGACTTGATATGGACAAGTCTAAGACTAGAAAGACTAGTCTTAATAAATTGCATAAAACAAGTAAATAAATAAATTGCAAGACTTGGAAATAAATAAATAACACATGAGCTTATATGCTCTAAATAAATATATATACATAGTATACATAATATTATATAAGTTAGATTAGAGCAAAAATAATAACAATAAAAACAACAACATAATGTAAAATAGGAACATGAACAAAAACAAAGCATGAACATATTGTTGCTTCTTTAACTCATATGAGCTTAAGAAACATACACTAAGCTCATGCTAAGTTGTATGAACATGATGAAGAAATTTAAGTAGGATTTTACCTAAGGTTTAATGGAAGGCTTTGAAAGAGATGAATGGTTTTTGTGTTTGATATTTTTCTTGAAGAGTAGAAATGGGTAGATAGTGTTTTGTGAGAGATTTGTTGGAGAGAGTATTTTGGTAGAGTTTTGTTATGTAAAATGAGTGTGTGAAAGAATGAAGGAAGGAGGGGGTATTTATAGAATTTTTGAAGTGAATTTTTTTGATGTAATAAAAAATAATTGAAAAAAAAAAATAATTGAAAGTAAGAGGGTGAGGTGGGGTGAGGGGGGGGGAGGGGGGGGGGGGGGGGTGTGTGCGCGGCGCATAAAGGGAAGGGAGAGGGAGGATTTTTTTTTTTTTTGTTTGTTTGTTTTGATTTTTGATAAATGAAAGATGTAATGTGTAAAGTAGATGTGAAAATAGTTGTATTGGTAATGTAAAGAAAGAAAATAGGTATGTAGGTAGTAAGAAATAGGTGTAAGAAAAAGTAGAGATAGTGAAATAGTAATGAATAGTAGGAATAGTACTATGAATAGTAGACTAGGCATATAAAATACCGGTAGTAATAAAAATACGCGTAAACGAGCTATATTTGTTATTTTTAGTTATCGAAAAATTCTAAAACTGATATTTTTGAAATCCTTGTTTAATTACGAGTCTTTTGGTGTTAACGAAATATTTTTAATATTTCGAGCTCCGATACACGCTTTTTGAGAACTGATCTCGTTCGAGTCCGAAGGACACTCGAAATTCACGTATCTAATATTTTTATGTTATTCTATATTATTACGAACTATTTTAAGCCACTAACTTAATTTGTTTTCTAGGGTTTGAGAACGCGGGATTGCCGGAGTTGAAATTGCTTAATTGTCTTGGTCTTTGTTGACTTTTGAACTCTGGTTTGACTAGGGTTAGGGTTTAGTCTATTTTTGCCATTTTAACTCAGGGATCGGATAGGCGGATCTTTTCATGTTCGGATTTTCGAATCGAACGATTATTGAACTTTCTATTTTTGTTTTTGAAAAATCTCTTATGAAATTCCGTGATCGAAATTGTTTAAGGTTCGGTTTCAACTTGGATTAGACTTTAGGGTTTTGATTCGGTATTCCAAAACCATAATCGAAAAATTCAGGGGCTTACACTTGCCACCTGTAAACCCCGGTTTTTCTAGTAACCAAGATAACTCGAGAACCGGAAACCAAAACTCTAAACCGGACTAGCTTAAGATGGAGTGAGACCTAGGAACCCTAAATTCGGTTTTTTCTCGGTTTCCAAATAAGAAACTTTTATAAGAAAATTTAATCTTGAATATAGTTCTTGAATATATTTTAAACCAAGAAAAGATCAGATTTTGAGAAAATTTCAATTTTGGGCTTTGCCGAATCCCATTACAAAAAAGCGTGCCCCAAAACATGAATTTCAAAAAAATTTACTTGTGAATACTCATTTAAATCGAAATTAAATAAGGATTTCAAAAATATGAATTTCATAATTTTTCGGTTTATGAAAAATACAGTTATAGCCTTTTCATTCGTATTTTTCTTACTACCGGTAATTAAGTTGTCTTGATTACTATTCATTACTATTCACAAGTACAACCTACTACTACTCACAAGTACACCCTACTCTTACATCCTTACAACTACTCAATCACATTTTCTTTTCCAATGCTTATTTGTCTCTAAATAATTATTACAAATTATGACATTTAATGTACAAATCTATCAAAACAAATGAAACAAAAATCAATCCCCTCTCTTCATGGCATGGCCGGCGTGAATCCCCCCCCAATTGAGCTCAATTGTACAATTTTTTAAACTTATTTTATCTCATTTAACATAATTTCACTTTATATATAAACCACATTTTCTCTCTCTCTTCATTCTTCTCATTTTCAAATTTCCAAAGGTGAAAGCTCTCTTTTCTCTCCTCTCCACTCCTCCTTGCCGTGAGCATTCATGCTTCACACACACACACACACACACACAACTTTTTTTTTCTTTCCATTTGTCTCCTATTTTTACCTTAAGTAAAAGAACTTTGCTTCTTTTACCCTTAGATCCTTGTAATGGCAAGGATATTCTTGAGTATTTCCACTTAAAGCTCCCCATGAGCTCTTGCTAGGGACAAGGAAATACTAAAACAAGAATACCAAACCATTACAAAGTAGATCTTGCATTTAAACAAGCTTTTATGCCATGAGCTTCATGATCATCCATCTAAAAGTGTTTTGAACGAAAGATCTTTCATAAAAATGTAGTTTTTATGTTTTCAAAACCTGTTTAAGCACTTAAGATAGTAGATCTATCATTGTACCACTCATATTCATGTAGGCATTTAAGATCTCATCTTTATTTTGAGTTTTTGTGCATTAATGGTCATCAATACTTTTGTCTTGAGTAAAAAATCTTGCTAGTATATAGATCTATAGGTAGATGAGTCAATGAAACCAAAAAGGAGAACTCTTTTCAAGAAATGAACTAGTGTAAATTCGGATGACATGGAAAACCTAATTTAAAAACCTCTTATCAACTTCTAAACATGTATTTTACAAGAAAAATGAAGCCTATAGGTGATAGATAATGTTTGATGATATTTTTCATGAGTTTAAATGAGTTTTTACCAAAGAAAATATTTAAAACAAGAGATGAAGTCTAATAGAAGTTTTGAGTTGAAAGTCTTGTAAGCAAAATTTGTAGTAATGAATAGATGATTAGAAAACACTAGTTTTCCAACCTCAAAAATGGTATTTTCTTGAATAAATGGAGTCCTTAGGGTATAGGTAAAATAAATACCTAAAGTTCTAAGTATAAAATATATTTTTCTTAAAAGAATCCACTTAAGAATGAGTTTTACAAAATTCGGATTTTTAGACCCACCCTAGTATAAGACTCACTTAAAAGTTTACAAATGAAGATTTAATTAAAGAAATAAAGGCCTTAGGATATGGTTAATATAAGGGTAAAAATTTCTTTAAATAAACTAGAGTTTTCCTAAGTAAAATCCTTAGAACAAGTAAGTGTGACCAAGTGTAGTAAATTTATTTGTTAAACAAGGGCATGAAGTGGTTTCCTAAGATAAAGGTTATTTAATTTTTTTTTATCTAACAATTTATAAGAACTTAGACACATAAGAGTTCATATCATGACATTCATGATAGGGGAAATTCATTACCATAGTAATTATTTTCATTTTACACTTAGGAATCTCAAGAGCATTCATGAAAGTCACATTTTCGGAATCAACATAACCGCTGGATAGAACTGATCCTTCATTTCTGAGTCTTAAATATTTTCAAGACTTGATTTAAACATCATATTTAGAAAGCTCTTTTGAAGTAGATAGAAATCGATATAAAATTTGCGAAATTCCGAGTTAAAACGATCAAGTTATGGCCATTTTAAATCGGGACTTCGAAAATAACGCGAATTTCGATTTCACTAAGTTGTTTTAGAGTTTTGGTATGCTTAGATGGTAGAATTCTTATTAGGGTATTTCTTTTATGATTAGGCGAACCCGAGGACGATGAATCCTTACCTTCGGACTATTACTATTAAGAGACCGGTGAACCCATGGCTGAGTGAGTTTCTCTTCCCAATTCATTTATTGTATGTGCTTGATAAATTAGTGCACTAGAATGTACGCCAAGTGAATTGAATATGTATGATGGGGAATAATGAGAAATTATATGTTGATGATGATATGAGAACTCAAAATAAGAATATCGAAACCGGGTGATAAATTCTGGTTGTGTAGTTAGTTATGATGTATTGTTTGAGAAATTGTTTGATCGTCTAAATAAAATGACTTAATCGACTATTCGAACTAATGCCAAATTTTGACATATGCATATCATAATGGGAAGGAGCATTAGCATTGGTCGGTTAATCGTGATCCATAAACGAGATTAATTGGTCGGTTAGTGGTGATCCATAAACGAGATTAATTGTTCGGTTAATCGTGATCCAGAAACGAAATAATTGTCGGTTACCCGTGAACCATAAACGGCATAAAGTAGTACCGCAGTATTCATTAATCTGCTAACCCGGGATGGAGGGCGTAAGTCCATCCACATATGATTTCCGGATAGTCATATGTATGTTGTTCTCATGTGTTTGGTGCATTCACTTGCTTGTTTAATCACTTGTTTGTTTAATCACTTGTTTGAATTGTTATGACATGAATGTTATTGTGGAAGATTTCACTCACTAAGCTAGTTAGCTTACGTCCCTACAGTTTCTTCCTTTTGCAACTACCAAATTTATGGCTTAGGCAGCGTGACCCGACCGTACAGGTACAAGAGCTAGAAGTTTCCCCTAGAAGTTGGAAATTCTGTTTAGACTTCCATAGGAAACTTTTAAGACTTGGATGACTGTATAAGGCCACTAATTATTCTTTTGCGAGGGAATGCCCCTTAGTAAATGTAATGTTTAATTATGCTTCATGAGTTATATCCTACTGCTAATGTATGCCAAGTTAAGCTTTTATCTCTATTTGGATTTGTATTCTATTGTCGTAAAGGTATGCCTTATATTTATATGAGACCCTCAAAGGACTAAGGTGGTAATTCAAGAATCTTGTATGGCATGTGGCGGACTGTTACGTATAGGGTACCCTATGAGGCATGACACCACCACCCCATGGTGACCCAAAAGTGGGGCACAATGGCTGCCACGCTCCCTGCCATGGCCCGTGGTAAGGGGCGTGCCAGCCCAGAAATGCGTCCCCTGTTTTTCTTTCACTTCTTCAAGCCACTTTTCCACATGTTTTAATCATCAAACACCATCCCTAACACCATATCAACTTAGCAACATAACCCATAACACTTCTACTTTTATTTCTTCTTCTCATTTAATCAATTCATGTCATCAATTCCTTTGATCCACTCATACTCAATCTAACTTAGATTCTAGCATATACTCATATATCACAAATTTACAAGTTCATACTCAAGATTTACTCATAACTAACGTTAAATCATCATATAACAATAATCACAACAACTAAAAACAAGAAACAATATCACACTTACATATTTGATGAATTTCAATTTGCTCTTCTTCATCACTACTACTACCACTTCTTCCTTGATGAAGCTTCCCCCTATTTAATCTCCATTTTCATCTTGTTTACTTTCCTCATTCCTTTTTAATCTCCTTTGAAATTGAGATTTTTTATTGGAATTTGAATTATAAGAGAAGAGAAATAGAGAGGAAGAAAAGAAACGAATAGAGGAAAAGAAAGAAAGGAAGGAAGAAGTTGTAGCAGCAAAGAGGAGAGAGAGAGGGATTAAATAGGATAAAATAAAGCTAATTAGGGATATTTAGTATTAGAGACTTTGATTTAAACTTGTCAGCTCATTATCTTGAGCATTAAAAATAATTAGAAGAAAATTTCAGAATATAATTAAGTAATATTATTAACTTGAATTGCAAACCAAGTTTAGAAATTCAATTTTGTAGAAATGATATTTAGTTAAATTTGAGCTTAGAAACTGATATTTTTAGATAAGTAGGTAATCTCAAAATTCATGAAAATTTAAAGTATAAAATTTAGATTATAGAAACTACTTTTGAGTATTTTAGAAATCTAAATATCAAGCTCAAGAAAATCCTATATCATTTGTAGATCAAGAGAAATTGATATCTAAATTAAAATTAGTTGATAAAATAGTGAAATTTGGTTTAATAGAAAAATAATCAAAGTAATTAAACAAGTTGAAAGAAATAAAGTTCAAATTTGTTAACTAAAGGAGATTTAAGAAATTTGCTTCATGAAATAGATAAAAGATTGAAAGGGTATTTGGAATCTCAATTTCAACTAAGTCTATTACTAATTGATTATATCAATCTATCCATTTATAACCTATAATTCATATTACTTATTTTAATTAAACTATCTAAACTCAATTATTAATTACACCCTAATCAACTTCAAGATTAACCATCCATTGGTAGTTGACAACAAATTAACTTTAGTTTTCGTGATTCAAAGACTTTGATTTTTTTAAGATTTTATTCTCCCACTCACTTTTCATTGTTTTATTCCAATTAATTTAGATTGAAATTTGATATTGTTTGCACTTTCATTGCAGTTCTAAATTATCGAAAAATCCATTATTTATTGAGTTAATATCTCATATTTCTATATCCATTATCTAATCCATCTAATATTTTTACTTAAGTTATACTTCTTGCTATATTAATTTGGGGTTGTTCTAATACTTTTATTTCCACAAAACATCTTAATATTCAAGTTATGTAGATTTAGTACCATTCCTTTATAATTATTTATTTACTCATTATTCATTTCTTTAATCATCCTTAAGGTTTTATTTTATAACTTCGGTCATTATTATTACTAGCTTGAATCTCATTTCCATTTATTTAGATCTATATATATTTTAGTTTCGTCCTTGCTATTTTTATAGAATTTTATCTCAAAACATAATAATTCATAATTTGTAAACAATTATCAATATATTTAAATCGCAAGAAATTTGGAATATCTTCCATGACTTTTCTTAAAAGAATTTCAATAATTTTACATTATTATTTTTTTAATGATTATTTTTCTGAATTGCATGAATTGGATTATTACAGCAACACCTGTATTTATGGTTGAATCCTCAAGATTATTTCTCCTAGGTACTACCTTTTTGGATTTAGGACCTTTTGGATGAAGTCAAGGACTAGAAGTAGACTTAGACTTCTAAGTAAAACTCCAGTGTAATTATTTTGATTAGACTATGATGGAATATATATATATTTTTTCGATAGGGGAATGCCCCTTTGATATTTGCAAGACTTCCTATGTTTTATATTTAAGATGACTTTGTTATGATTTCCATTCTTAATTACTATTGTGAATATTTTCTTAAACAACTTGTTATAAAGTTAGGTCCTCTATGATTGTGAAGTACACCTTACATCCGGTATCAAAGCTTTTGGGATGATAAAGGTTGTCATACTTAAGCTTTAGTATCAAGTGTAGCGAACTGTTACGTTTAGGGTACCATTTGGGGCGTGATAAAAAGATTTAGCAAGATTTTGTGTTAAGCATGAAATTAAAATGTCTATTCAAGAATAGAGTATCTGCGCTTTAATTGATCAATTTTCCCACAAAACTACAGGAAATTAATGAAATAGTTAAAATTTGACCAAAATTTTTCGAAAATTTGAAACAAAATCACTAATCAACTTAAAAAATCAATTAATGAATATCATAAGATTGAGTTAGCTTTACTCTGTGTAAATCACTTTACAAATATCCATGTGTAGTTTTACTTATTTAATCTATAATTTTAGAGTTGGAATTAGCTTAAGGTCCCTAGTAAGGCTACTCAATTAATTTGTAAAAGCTTAAATAATCTATAAATTTTTCAATTTAGTCATTTTGAGAGTCACGTAATCTCTTATGAAGGTTCAAATGATGATCATAACATGATGATTTTTCCTTATGCTCTATTAAAAAAAACAAAAATTAAAAAAAAACAACCATGCACTTAAGATTAGGCAGGGGTAGTCCCTCATAGGAGCAATTACTGGACCCTTCTTTCAATTTTAAATAAGCGAAAAGAAGCAAGCCAAAACCCATCCAGAGAAAAAGTAAAGAAGACGGCAAAAACCTTTAACTCTGCAGCTTTAAAGTTCATAAATAATTAATAAGAATGAAATAAAAAGCACAATTAAGAAAGAAGATTCAAGGGATGAACTGATAAAAATGCCTTCACCTTTGATTATGATTCTTAGAGAGATTATTAAGGAACTACATACTTATATGTATAAGGAGATAAGGTTGATTCAATTCCTCTTACATTTTTTGATCTTTTGAATATTTTTGCTTTATAATTCTTAATAAAACAATAAGGGTAAAGGCTGATCTACTTGGATAAATCATGTGATTTTAGCATAAGTAACTTTACACAATAAATGGGGACTATTGAACATTTAAAGTGCTGAGGTGATTTAAGCTTAATTGATCTAGTCAAATTTCCATTTCCAATTTACCTTCCTATTTGAAAAGCCTTGTTTGATTTTAATATGATGTTGCTTGAGGACAAGCAAAGGCTTAAGTGTGGGAGAATTTGATAAGTCTATTTTACTCTATTGTATTCATAGGAATTTAAGCTTAATCTGATGCATTTTTAGATAAATTACTGTGAATCTGATGCTTTATCATTTAAATATTGTTTTTCAGCTCCTAGAATTAGAAGAAGTAGAAACAAAGTGATTTGATTCGGATTGGAGCAAAACAACATCAATTGTACAAAAAAGAATTGATCTAACCCTGCAAAAGCCCTTATTGAAGCCTAAACAGCAAGGTGATATATTGAGCCTTCGACATGACCCTCAACGTCTGCTTTGATGATGAGCATCAAATTGCAATTGAATCAAGAAAAAGGAAGAAAATATTGAAAATGCAGCAAACAAGCAAATGAAGTAGCCGGTTCAAAGGTCGGTAGCCTTCCTTCAAGGCCAGAGGCATTCATCATCAATGTCAACGGTGTTCATCCTCAAGGCTGGCAACGTTCATTCACAAAGCCGACAGCTTTCCTTCCAAGGCTGGCAACTTTTCCTTTATATTAGTTATTTCGTTTTTTATTTTATATTTCTTTGGGGCGACATTCTTTGTATATATTTTCTTTATCATTTAGATATCTTTATTAGATTTTATCATAGCTAATTACTATCTTGCTCTTATTTAGGTCATTAGTATATAAATGACCTTTATTTGTAAACAAGACAATTTTGAATGATTAGTCAAAATTTCTTTCTCTATAAGAAAACCTTACTCTTATCACTCAATTCTTGATTGTGGTGAGATCTTTATTTAAGTTTTTATTGATTCTTTATGATTGTGGCAAGCAAACCTTTTCATCTTCTTTGTGTGTAATATCAAACGAGAGAGAGTATAGGTCGGGTCATTTTTAGTGCATAATATCTATCAATAATTTCGTTCATATCATTTAATTTCAATTCATCCAAAAATAGAGATAGTCAAATATCTTCATATATCATTAACCATTTCTGGCATACATCATCTTGATATCAAACCGTTATAGGCACATCATCTTTTTGGTATCAGAGCAAAGGTTCCACGTTTCTACATATTCAAGTTTGCAGATTCACAAATGATAGAATCTAGTTGTGATAACATGATGTTTGGTAAGTTCAAGATCTAATCTTTTATGTTATTAGGGTTTGTACAACATTGAAGATTGTGATCTTGAATATTGTTGGAGTGTGATTTAAATCCTAGGGTTTATGTGGTGATCAAAGTTAGGATTTTTATCATTCTTTTGCATACCTTGTGCCATTAGGGCTTGCTTGATGTGATAAAAAAAAAAAAACTAAGGTTTTATATTAATGATGGGGATGAAGAATTGTGAAGGTTCTCTTGATCAACAATTGCAAAAGCTTTATCCCATGATCAATTGGTGGTATTCACAGCCGTTTAGTGATATCGTTGAGGAGAAGGAATCTCAATCCATTGAGATAGATAGTAATGATGATTGGATATTAGAATATTCAAGATGCTTAGGTCGTGGACATCTTGAATATCAATGTTCAAATGAATATGTGGTGAAGCTTGTTAATGGAGTTCTTGTATTTTTTATGGAGGAAGAAATTGAGAGAAAGTGGAACAACAAGAAACTTTTATAGTAGTTAAGGAAAATATTACCATAGGTATTCATGAGAATAAAGGGGTTCCTACAATTATGTATGAAGATGGTGGAATTAAAGTTATGGAAGAAAATGTTGAAGAGGAAGGTGTGAAAAGAGAAGATGACCATGTATTGCAGGTAGAAATTATTAGCAATGACAATTGTGACATTGATGAGGACAGTACAGATGATACTAGCATGGAAGAGGAGATCAATGTTATAGAAATGGTTGAAGGTGGCTTTGAGTTAGCAATGTCTATTAATAATTGTGAGCTTAACTTAGAGCAACTCCCATTGGTACCAGGAGCTACTGAGCATTACAAGCTAATGTTATTGAGTTTTCTTACTCTTAAATTGGATGGAAACTACATCCATGATGAACTATTGTTTTATGCCGAGAAGTCAACATTTTACCATTTATATGACAACTTTATAGTAGAGAACTTCTATATGAAATTGCAAGAATATTATACATGGGACCTAGGATGGTGTGTTGATTGGAATTATTCTTACAATGAGGAGTTATTCATAGATTAAGGCTAGTTGGAAATATTTATTCAATTATGTTTGAGTTTTGCGGGTTTATCTTTGATCTGGGTGGATATATTTTTTCCATCAACAAGCCTGAGAGGATGATGAGCATCAAATTGCAATTGGATTAAGAAAAAAGAAGAAAATATGGAAAAGGCAGTGAACAAGCAAATGAAGCAACAAGTTCAAAGGTCGATAGCCTTCCTTCAAGGCTGATGGCATTCATCATCAAGGCTGGTGGCATTCATCCTTAAAGCCGATGGCTTTCCTTCCAAGGTCGATAGTTTTTCGTCTTTATTAGTTATTTTTTCTTTTATTTTATATTTCTTTGTGGTAGCTTTCTTTGTATATGTTTTCTTTATCATTTAGATATCATTGTTAGACATTATCATAGCTAATTACTATTTTTTCCCTTATTTAGGTTATTAGTATATAAAGGGCCTTTATTTGTAAACATGACTATTTTGAATGATTAGTGAAAATTTCTTTTTCTGTGAGTAAACCTTACTCTTATCAATTAATTCTTGATTGTGGCGAGATCCTTATTTGAGTTTTTATCGATTCTTTATGATCATGGCAAACAAACCACTTCATCTTGTTCGTGTGTAACATTAAACGAGAAAGAGTATAGTTCGATTATTTTTTGTGCATAATATCCATCAATAACGCCGTTCATATCGTTTAATTTCAATCCATCCAAAAATAGAGATAGTAAAACACCTTGATATATCATTTAACCATGTCTAGTGCACATTATCTTGATATTAGATCGTTATAAGTGCATCATCTTTTTGGTATCAGAACATCCTAGGCATATCATATTTTCGTATCAGAGAATCCTTTGTAAACCCTTGAAATTTTGGTTAATTTTAAGTTTAATCTTAGAATTAAAAGTCAACCGGAAACCCTAAAGGTCAACAAAAGACTTGTACAAACCCTAGAATTTAGATTCGACATTCTTGTATTCTCTAGCCTCAGAAAACGAAGTTGAAATAATTAGTGATAATAGTTTGTAATAACATGAAGAAACGTAAAAATATCATATTCACAAATTTCGAGTGTACTTCGAACTCAAATAGGATTAGTTCTCGAAAAGCGTGTCTCAAAGCTCGGAATAGTAAAAATATTCCAATAACACCATTATGACCGATTTAACACAAGGATTTCAAAAATATCAGTTTCATAATTTTTTGGTAACTAAAAATAATAGATATCGCAATTATATATGTATTTTCTTACTACCGGTATTTTACTAGTCACATCTACTATACATTCACTATTTATTACTATTATACACTATTCATTTATCTATACTTTTTCTAACACCTACTCTTATAACTCCATACACCTATTATCTTTACTTTTTATCTTTTCCATAACTTTATATCACATCTACCTTACATATTATTACTTTTAATACACAAAATTATAAAAAAAATAAATCTCTCTCCCTTTCTCCTCATTGTGGTCGGTGCCTCATGTAAACCCCGATTTTCCTAGTGATCAAGTAAACTTCGGAAACTGGAAAACAAAACCCTGAACCGGATTAGTTCAAGCTTTGTGAGAGAAATCTAGAAACCCTAGATCCGGCTTTCCTTCGGTTTCATATCGAAAGAACTTTTATAAAATAATTTAATGTGGAATATTGTTTTAAAGTATATTTCAAACCATAGAAAGTTTTGATTTCAAAAAAATTTCTATTCCGGGCTTTCCCGAGCTCCATTACTGAAAAGCGAGCCCTGAAACTAGAAACTCAGAAAAATATTCTGGAATACTCCTTAGAACCGAAATTTTATAAGGATTTCAAAATATAAGTTCTATGATATTTCGGGTTATAAAAATTACAGTTATTGTCACGCCCCAAAGTGTGCCCTACACATGACAGTCCGCCACACTCAACATTTAAACTCAAGTAAGACAACCTCAGTCTTCCCATGAGTTTGAACATCGGGTGTAAGGCTCGCTCTCAACATTTATAGATCATACTTTGCTTCGTAGTAGCTTAAGGAGACATACATAGCAGCAAGAACGTATATCATGACCATCTTACAGTGAATTATTCTATTACATGAACTACGGGGCATACCCCCCGATAACAAAATTACAAATTCTCGAGCCCACAATTTCCTTGTGTTATCCTTGAAATGCCGGTTCGAGAATACCGGATTAGAGTTCGAAACTAATTTTTAGGCCCCCGGCCCCATCAAAAGCTCTTTAGTATCTAAGAGCTGTACCTGGTGTCCACGGGTCCTCGGAGATAGCCAAAGGTATTCATACTGCAACAGGAAACTATTAGGGTATAAGCTACACTAGCTTAGTGAGTGAAAACTTCCGAATTACAATTAATACAAACATTCAAGCAAGTAATTAGTCAACCAAGTGAAATGCATCAACAAGTGAGTTCAACAAACATATGACCAGCCGGAAATCATATGTGGATGGACTTGCGCCCTCCACCCCGGGTTAGCAGATTAACGAATCCTGCGGTGCAACGCCGTTTAAGCTCACGGTCAATTGAACAATAATTCGTTTTATGGATCACAATTAACCAACAAGTATTCGTTTTATGGATCACGAAAAACCAACCAATAATGCTCCATCCACCCATCGTGATATGAATGAATCTAATTACAATTGAGTCAAATTATACGTTAATTCAATTCTTTTAGGTGGCCAACAATTATTCACAGACATTCAATACAACACACTAGATAATCAATCCATAGCTTAACACCCGGTTTCGATATTTCTTAAGGTTCATTTCACACATCAACAACAGACAATATATAATTCCCATATAACCCCATCATACATAATTTTCCTTTTTATCTTCACCTAACAACTAGTGCGACTATCATTACAATCACAAGCAATAATTGAAATAGGAAGAGGAACTCACTCGGCCATAGTACGCCGGTCTCTTAGTAATGATGGTCGGGGGATACGGTATTGTCGTACTCGGGTTCACCTACCAAATAAAAATAGCCTAATAAGAATCTCATCACTTTACTACTTCAAACTATGTATCTACACTACACAAAATCGGAATTCTCGCTAATTGCGGAAGTTCCAATTTAAACCGACCATAACTTGGTCATTTTAACTCGGAATTTCGCAAATTTTATATCGATCTCTATCTAATTCAAAAGATCTATCTATTTCTAGAATTATTTTCAAGTTTTGAAAGTAGTAAGGCCACGAAACAGTGGGATCAGTTCTGTTCTGCCCCTTTCTCAATTCCGAAAAATTGTTTTGCTTTTGATGAGAAATGTTCCTAGTTAATGATTCATGGATGAATGGTATAGAAATGAATTTCTAACATGAATGACATGTAATGAACTCAATATATACATGGTCATGATGATTTTTGATGATAAACCCTTAGGAACTCCTAATTGTTACAAAATTATATAAAGATTATCTCTAACAAGGCTATTCTTCTCAACTTTTACATTCCTTAGGGTTTCTTTGATTTTTATCCTTGAAATTCACTTGTTATCTAAATAAAAATGAGTTTCTAATATCCATATAAATCATGACCTTCATTTATGCATAAAAATCCACATTTTTCATTGAGTAAATATGTTTTTGAACAAGCTACTTGTAGAAATCCGAATTTTGTAAATTCCATTTCCTTGCATTTTTTTTATGAGAAAACTTGTTTAATGCATCAAAAATTGAAGTTCCAATATATCTATCATTTAAAGACTTCATTTAACTCATAAAACATGCCATCTAAGCTTGGATCCTAAGTGTTCGTGTAGGCACCATCCTAAATTACGAATTTTACTTCTAGTCACCATCTCAATGTTTTTCATTCTAACTTTACTACTTGTTTTACACTTTCCTCATGTCTAAACTCATCTAAACTTATGAAAATCATTCCTTCAAGATACCTATTGCACATACCCTTCATTTTTCATGTGAAATATGAGTTTAAAGATGGTTTTGGTGGTTTTTAAGGTGGGGTACTAAATCCATCCGAATTTCCAATAAATCATTTCTAACAAAACCTTTTCTTTTTCAATCTTCTTGCCTTCTGCACATGGAGATCTACTATTTAACATATCTATACATAGACAAGGCTACATTTTTATGCTCATCCATGTATGAAAATCAAAATAATCATATGAACATGAATGTGGATGAAGATGTGAATGTCTAAACACTAGATCTACTAAATATCACGCATGATTCATGAGTCTCATGGTATGAACATGAATATTTATGCATGATCCCTACTTTACATGCATGAACATAACACTATCTTCAACAAAAACTCATTTAAACTTTAGATCCACTTCTTGTGATGGCTTGAGATTCTTGTTTTAGTGTTTTCTCATCCCTAACATGATCATTGGGATTAAATGTGAGAAACACACAAGAATAGCTTTGCCATTGCAAGATCTAGGAAGAACAAAGCTTAAAATCATCAAATTAATGGAGATTTGGAGTAGAAAAGAAGAAGATTTGAGCTTGAGTGTGGGTGGGAGAGAGGGAGGGGCTCACGGCATTATGGGAGGAGGAGGAGAGAGTTTTTCACCTTGATAAAAATTGGAAACAAGTGAAATGAAGAGAGAGAATGAACATTTAGTTTATATATTGGATGGATTAGGGTTTTTGTTATTAAAATAAATGAAGAAAAGGCAAAAATGAGGGGGAAAGAAGGGGAGGGGCGCCGGCCATATTGGGGGTGGGGGGGGGGGGGGGGGGTGTTGTGTGTGTGTGTTGAAATTTGAAAATTTGTTTTTTGTGTAATAAAATGTAATATTTGTATTAATTAATTAGGAAACAAAATTTCTTGGAAAAGAAAATTGTAATAAGTAGTTGTAAGGATGTAAGAATAGGATATGGGTAGTGTGTAGTGTAGGTTGTACTTGTGAATAGTAGACAAGACATCTACTTTACCGGTTGTAATGAAAACATGGGAAAAGCTATAACTGTAATTTTTATAGCTCGGAAAATTATAAGGTTGATATTTTTGAAATCCTTATAAAATTACGGTTCTAATGAATCTTCCGGAACATTTTTTCGAATCCGTGGTCCAGGGCATGCTTTTCAGTAATTGAGCTCGGGAAGGCTCGGAATTGAAAAATTTCTGAATTTGGAACTTTCAAAGGTTTAAAATATGCTTTAGAACGATAATTCATGTTCGTTTACTTCATAAAACTTCTTTTATTATGAAAGCGAGGGAAAGCCGGATCTAGGGTTCTTAAGCTCCTTTCACTAAGCTGGAATCGGACCGATATAGGGTTTCGTTCTCCGGTTTCCAAAGTTCATCCGAGTACTATCCGATCACTAGGAGAACTAGGGTATATCTTATAAGAATAATAACAATTTAGGTAACTAATAATATTAAATCGTACTGGAAAACTCACTAATTACTGGTAGTAACGAAATACGAATAAACTGTAAAATCAGATGATTCTAGCTATTTGAAAATTTGTAAAACTAATAACTTAGAGATCCTTTAGAAATACGAGTCTAACGGCATGAATAACATATTCTTAGCATTTCGAATCCTGGAGCGCGTTTTTCGAAACTGGCACCTGATCGGATTGGAATAGGTCGGAATTTCATTGATCTCATCTTTTCAGAGTATCCTAGACTTAATACTACCCGATTACACCTTTTCCTCTCGTTCCAACTCCTGGGTTTAGGAATACGAGGTTGCCGGGTCTAGGTATGGAGCTCCTTGGGAGTTTTGGGGAATCAGGTTCCCTGGTTGACCTTCCGGTTTACCCTATGGCCAAAATAAAACTAGTATTTTATACTTATATAGCTTGTCTGGTTGGTGAGACTTAATTTAAGGTCGATTTTGATAAGTGTTTAATATCTCACAACGTTCCCGGAATTCCTTTAGATTGAGTTTTATTCCCGAAGGTTAATCACTATTCACTTCTTAACAGTTTGCTTTTAAGGCTCTATTATATCCGAATTTATAAGTTGAAGTTAAATAGAAAATTTATCGTACATAGAGGTTTCAGAGTAGAAGTAATTTAAGTTGCTATTTTATTTATGAGATTTCTTATTTTTCTCACGATTCAGAATTTTCCGGATTCGTTCGGAGTTTAGGACTTATCAAAGTTCTGTTTTAATTCGGAGTGACTTTTAGGGTTTTATTTCCAAAGTTCCTCTTTAGAACTATTTACTGAAATTTTCCAGGGCTTACAGTTATAGCCTTTTTCCCATATTTTCTTTACTACCGATAAAGTAAATGTCTTGTCTACTATTTATCACTATTCGCAAGTACTGTCTACTATTTATCACTATTCACAAGTACAACCTACTACACACACAACCCATACCCTAGTCTTATATCCTTACAAACACTCATTATATTTTCTTTTTCAAGAAATTTTTGTTTCTTAATAAATTATTACATTTAACACTTTTATTACATAAATTCCAATTTTGAAACAATTTCAATTCTCTCTCTCTCTTCCTCCTCACTTGGCCGGTGAAACTCCCCCCAATTTGTCTCCAATTTTTCTTATTTTTATTTCCTTTATTTAATTAAACAAACCTTAATTCACTTAATATAAATAATCTCTTCTTTTCTATCTCCTTCATTTTACTTCTTTTGTTTCAAAAATCTCACAAAACTCTCTCTATTCCCCCTCCATTATCGTGACTTCCAACCCCTCCACACACACACAGAGCAAGCTTCTTTCTTCTTCATTTCTCCACTTAATCCAACCTTAGGTGATGATTCTTAAGCCTCTCTACTATTTAATCTTGTAATGGCAAGATTATTCATGTGTATTTTCACCTTAAATCCCCATGAGCATTTGCTAGGGATAAGAAAATGCTAATACATGAATATCAAGCCATCACAAGAGTAGATCTTGTGGTTGATGAGTTTTGTTGAGATATTTTCATGTTCATGCATATATATATAGAGATCTTGCATAAACATCCATGATCAAGCTTTTAAACTCCTTTCCATGCATTATAAGTAGTAGATCTAGCATTTAAATACTCATATTATACTTGACATTCGTGATCACATGGATATTTTGCGTTTTCATGCATTAATGCTCATAAAGATGTGGTCTTGTGTATATAAATGTGGTAGTTAGTGGATCTTTAGGTATATAAGACAAAGAACTTAAAAAGGAAAAGTTTTTGTTAGAAACGTTCAAAGAAAAATTCGTATGACTTCAAAGCTACATTTAAAACCCTTGTATCAACTTTAAAACTCATGTTTTATGTGAAAAATGAGTGGTATAGATAATAGATATCATTAAGTAGTGATTTTTATAAGTTGAAATGAGTTTCGATGAGATTAATGTATAAAACAAGAAGTAGAATCAAGATGGAAAATTTTGAGTTAGTAGTTAATTTGTGAAATCGTAATTTTTGAATGAAGGCCATAAGAACACCTATTAT
Organism: Combretum micranthum; assembly: GCA_024138025.1. Lineage (NCBI taxonomy): Eukaryota > Viridiplantae > Streptophyta > Magnoliopsida > Myrtales > Combretaceae > Combretum > Combretum micranthum. Next base: position 41,901 of record JAMXBD010003381.1, on the reverse strand, counting down.
CCCAGGTCAAAATAAAAGTTTTATGTAATGAATGAAGTCCTTAAGTAATAGGTATTATAAAGTCTTAGATTTTAATGCATTAGACAAGTTTTTCCCAAAGGAATCATTCAAGAAGTGGATTTCTAAAAATTCGGATTTTTGAGTAAGTCCTATTTGAAAACATATTTGCAAAGTGTAAAATACAAATTTTTATGTAAAAATGAAGGTCTTAGGTAGTGTATGTTATGAAGACTCAATTTTAACCAAGATAACTAGAAATTCCTAAGCATGAATTCCAAAACACAAGCGTGTTGTCAATGTTAGAAAACTAGATTTTTTTTCATAAGTAGTTGTTATTGTGGTCTTGCAAAATAAAAAGTTATAAAATTTTCTTTTAGCAAAAATCATCAAGATCATGCATACATTAGACTCCTCACATGTCATCCATGTTAGGAAATCATTCATATTTCATGTATACTTGAATTATCAAATAGAAACATTTCAAACAATTACAAAACTATTTTTCGGAAATGGAGATCGTTACTGATCAGATATGATCATTCTGTTTGTTTTCAAAACTTTAAAATAATATTAGAATTAGATAGATTTTTCGAAGTAGATAGAAATCGATATATAAATTGCGAAATTTAGAGTTAAAATGACCAAGTTATGGCCGTTTTAAGTCGGGACTTCCGCAAATAGCGAGAATTACGATTTTGATTAGTTTTGATATATAGTTTGGATTAGTCAAGTGATGAAATACTTATTAGGGTATTTCTTCCTTGTTAGGTGATCCCAAAACCGACTAATCCTTACCACCAGACTACTACAAATAAAAGACCGGCGAACCATGGCTGAGTGAGTATCACTTCCGATTTCAATTATTGTTTGTGATTGTAATGATAGTTGTACTAGATACTTGGCAAAGATAAAAATGAATATGCATGATGGGTTTAAACGGGAATTATATATGTTTGATGCTGTTATGAGAAGTTGAATTTAACGAATATCGAAACCGGGTGATTAATCATTGCTTGTATAAATGAATTAGGATTGACTGTCTGTGGATATTGATTGGTCACTTAAAAGAATTGGTATAATTGATTATTTGGAATTGAAGATGAATTTGAACTCATTCATATCACGATGGGGATGGAGCATTAGCTTTTTTTTGGTTTTCCGTGATCCTAAACGGTGTAAAAGTTGGTTAATCGTGATCCATAAAGCAAATTATTGAGTTAGTTAATCGTGATCCATAAAACGAATTATAAGTTGGTTAACCGTGAGCCTAAACGGCGTCGTATCGCAGGATTCATTGTAGACACCCAATTTTTGCCCAATTAATTAAGGCTTAAATTTAATTAAACTCATTTTCCAAGAGCCTTAATTAAGTATTGATGAAGTTGGCTAAGTGATCAAGGCACAGGCCAAATGGCCTGTTGGTTAAACACATTGACCCACACACATACCCAAGCTCAAGAACACAGGTTCAAACCCTAGCAAAGGCAAATTTTTTGCCTTTTTATCATTTTTGTCTTTTCATCTTTCTCAAAGTGACTTTTGCCTTACTTTGCATCAGTTTTTAACTGACAAAACAAACATTAATTGTTGAAATTAGAAGCAATTGCAAAGTGGTTATGGAATATGAAAGATTAGTGCACAATTCATGAACAAAAACAACCCAAAAGTCACAAAATTCGTGCTAAAAAATTGGGAAAAAATTCAATTTGTAAAAACATTCAATTGCACTTAAATGAGAGGAGTTACAAGAATTGAATGAAAAATTGGATGAATCATCTACCCATATTAAATGATTTGATGAAGAATATGAGAAATCAATCATCAATTCATCAGTTTCAAGCAAATTAATCACGAATTTTCGAATTAAATTCGTGAAAAATCAAAAGGCAAAAATCGATTCATTTTTGAAACTGAATGAAACGTAAAATTGAGCTTGCAACCTATAAATAGGGGGTCCTAGGAGCAAAAGGCACAAGTTAATTTCAACAAACACAATCAGAATGAGTGAATTCGAAAATTTCGAAAATTAGGGTTCTTAGAGAGAAAATTCGAAATTTGAAAATTTCAAATTATTTTTGATTCAATTTGAGTGGTTAAGGAGCTTTAGGAACAAGTTTAAAGTGATCAAGTGTGCTTTAATTTGATCAATTTGTTCAAAATCATCTATGCAAATTTTTTTTATTTTTCAAAATCGGACCGCCGGCAACCACCATATCGAACCGCCGTCTACGGTGGTTCTGGGCGCAAACCACCACCACCAGCGGACGCGTAACCACCATAGGAGTTGGGCCGACATACTCCCAGCCGCCGACAACCACCAGAGCCGCCGGAATCCTCCTCGAAAAGTCGCGACTTCGTCTTCTTCGCCCGATCGGGTCGGATCCGACCGGAAATCCGACCCGAAAATCCGAAGTCCAACCCGGCCGTCATCGTCAACGGTCAACGGTCGTCGGTCACGGTCGCCTAGATCAGACGGCCCAGATTCAATCATCCAGATCAGACGGTCCAGATTTGATCAAGCAGATCAACCCCAGATTCAATCATCAGATCAGACGGTCCAGATTTAATCAATCAATCAACGGCCCAGATTCAATCATCCAGATCAGACGGTCCAGATTTGATCAAGCAGGTCAGCGGCCCAGATTCAATCATCCAAATCAGACGGTCCAGATTTGATCAAGCAGATCAGCGGATCAATTTCAATCAAAGCAAATCAGACGGCCCAGATTTAATCATCTCGATCAACGCCCCAGATTTGGTCAATTCCATCAGACGGTCAGGATCAGTCAACGCGATCGACACTCCAGATCTCGTCCGCTTCATCCAACGGTCCAGGTCAATTCGCATTATTTTATTAATAGTTTATTATATAATTAATTTCAGAAAATAATAAAAAATAGTAAAAAATTCATAAAAATTCATAAAAAATTCAGAAAAATTCAGAAAAATACAGAAAAATCCAGAAAAATCAAAATAATTATTTTTTATATAAATTTATTTTTTTGATATTTTTGAATATTTTTAGTATGTATTTATACATAAATTGCTTTTAGAAATGTATTTAATGCATGAAAAATAATTTTAATATATATAAAATATTCTGAATATGTTGTGAATTTATGTGATGATTTTTTTTAAAAAAAAATAAAAATAAAAATAAAAATAATAATAAATAACAAAATAAATAAATGATAAAATTGGATTTTCCAAAACCAAAATTTTAAAAAATAAAATAATAAAAAATGATTTTTGGACTTAGAAAAATATGTTTTCATGAAATGAAAATCAATTGATTAGATCATAGGACCATCAAAAATGATTTTCATAAAAATATAAAATTTAATGAACTTAAATGGAATAGTTCAAAAATTAAAATTGATCAACAAATTAAAGTTTTTTTTAAAAGAACTACGTTTTGTCTGATCTCGATTAGCGAGTACGTAGGCACCTGCGGGGACATTAAAAAAAAAAAAAAAGTTTTTTTTTTTTTGTGAATAAATATTTTGTAAATATAATATTTTTGTTGATATTCATATTCTAAAAAAAAATAAATAAAAATGAAGAAAAGCACATAAAAAAAAATGAATAATGTGATTTGTGAATATTTTATAATATATTTGAATTTTTGAGCATGAAAAGGATAAATTATAAATTTAAAATTCCAAAAGTGGTAACCATTTGGTTTTAATAGGTTAGCCCCCGAATCCATGATATCTGGTTTTAAAAGTTGATTTTTTAAATCAAATTTTCGCAGACTAGTAGCTAAGTTAGGATCAACCGACCCATTGATCCTAGCTTTTATTTTTTCCCGATTTATATCGGGTGGCGACTCTAAAAAGTTTTCAAAAATTAAAATTTCTTTTAACCCCTAGTCGAGGATTCATGTTAAATGGGTTCGGGTTTAATGTGAATCGGGTTAGGAGAAATGAACCAGATAAGTGGAAAAAATCCAGGCTCGACAGCTTGGCGACTCCACTGGGGACTATTAATTTTTTTTTAAAAAAAAGAGGGCTAGCCACTTAGGAATTTTAAATTTTGAATTTATCCTTGCTCAATTTTTGTGAATATGTGATTATTTGTATATTATATTGAATAATTGTTTTTGTAAATATATACTAACCTTACAAATGTAAAAAAAAAAAAAGTTTGTTTTATGATTTGCACTTGCATTTGCATTAGCATAATTTGTGTGCTAGATACGGTCGTACCAGGGCCGTCTTAAGAGCCTAAGCGAGGAGGACGAAGTAAGGTCCGGGGGCTGTGGCTTTCCACCCTCTAGATCAAGAAATGTCCTCCCACTCCGGTTTAGTACCACTAAATCGGGGAACCTATAGAACCCTACCAAATCATGCATTCATTAGCATGGGATATGACCAACTTTTTCTAAAAAAAATGGAGTTGAAATATAAATGTATATATGTAAATACTTAAAAAAAAAAGAAAATTCTAAAAAAAATAAAAGCTGTCAAAAAATTAAAAAATTTTGTAAATATTAGCTTATACCTTTTAAAAAATTTTCAGAAAATGATGTCTTCAACCGACAGTAGCGATAGCTTATGGGCTCGCCTTATTAGAGAAAATCGAGTGGAACCTTTCAAAGATCCAATGCTCCTACTGGACCGATGGTTTGTCAGTTTTAGTCCGGTCCAAAAGTCATTCATTGAGGATAGATTAGGCCCAATCCTCAGCCTACCAAAGATCCATGTTCCATTCACCATGTTCCGAGCCCTCACTCATCTATGGGAACCTGAAGAAGTTGTCTTCCGTTTGGGTCAGCATATACTTAGCCCGACCATTGAGGAATATACTAGGCTACTCCAAGCACCTCCTACCTCTGAAGGAATCTATGTTCCGAACTTCAAGCATAGCCCGGTCCGTGTTATATCAGAATTTTTGGGGATCAAGAGGGGACCAATTATTGAAGCTATCAATGATTGCAATGAATATTGCATCCGGCTAAACACTGATGGACTGGTTTGGAACTCCTGAATACTTTAAAAGCAACCGATCCACTTTCAGTATACCACTTGAAGTTTGGGAAGAAAACCGGGTTAATGCCTTCATAGTAGCTGCTTTTGCAACTATTCTCTTCCCTAATGGCAATTGTTCATCCACTTCCGGGTCATAGAGCTGGTTTCTCAATATTTAGCTGGCAAATCCTATGTCCCCGCTCTTCTAGCCGAACAAGTCCGTAGTCTGAATCACATCAAGTCTAAAGGACAAGGCAAGTTCAAAGCAAGCATGCATTTACTGATGATTTGGTTTGCTAGCCACATTAAGCACTACGGAAAAGACTTGGCTAATGGATCCCTCATCAGCTGAAATATGATCTCATCCAATCTTTTGCTGAAAGGGTCCACATGGAAGATGATCATCCTCTATGGGATATAATTGCCATTCTTGAAGACATGCCACCTGAAGACATGATGTGGCAAGCTCGCTGGTTCAAAAGCCCTGCAGCCATCCTAAGTTGCAAAATACATGGCAGTACCCCTAATTGGACTCACCGGCTGTACTGGTTATTATCCCTCAAGTGTTATCAGACAGTATGGTATGCTGCAAGATATTACTGTCAAGCCTAATTTGGAGCAAGTCACTCTAGATTATTTGGATCCAACCAAGATACTACCAGCTAAAGAATTCAAGCTGAATCAAATCCGAGCTATATGGGAAAATAGAGAGGTGAAGCCGGTTTTTGAAGTCGAGCCAGAAAGTAAGGAAACCAAGAAGTATAGAGCAACCAGGTGGTATGTGGCTAGCCAAATGAAGAAGAATAAGGATATTCGATATGAAGCTCCCGATATCCTTCAACCAGCACCATCGGAACCTGACCCTGAAACAATGCTTACATGGAAGCTGTTTCGGCTCGCCTGGAAGTATGTCACCGAGATTTCCAAGAAAGAGAGAGGGAAATGGTGGATCGCCTGCAAAGTGCTGGAAGCAGAATTGCATTCTTAGAGGCTGAGTTGAAGGCAGCTCGAAAGAAAATTCTAGCCCTGGAAGACAAGATTGTTTGCCCCACTAAGACAAGAAGACTGGTTTAGTTGGTTTAGGTTTAGTCCTTAGGAATCAAGGTTCTTTGAAACCATTAGAAAGTAGTTTTGATTCAGTCACTAGGAAATAAGGTTTCTAAACCATTAGAAATTTTTGTTATGCAAACATTATCTTTTAATACAAATGTTTTTTTTAAAATCATTGGTCAATATCCCCATTTGCATCTGTATGATAGCATATCTACATTCTTGCATATGTATATTAATTCATTTATTCTTTAAAAATATTAATAAATAATAAATGTCCAGGTCTAGCAAATTCGAGTTTAAGTCAAAACTTGAAAGATAGCGTCCAAGCCGGTTAGGAGCCCTATTGTTACCAGATCCCGAGCTAAGATGTCTAACACCGGGAGCAACCCCACAGACCAGACCAATGAGCAAAGACTCAACACCGTGGAACAAACCCTCCTTGGAATTGCTGAACAGATGCAGGCTTTAACACAGAGTCTTGCACAACTTAAGACCCCCACAACTTCTGAAGAATCCTCAAGGTCACAGAAAGGAAAAGAAATTGAAGGACAGCTTATTCAGCAAGAGGAGTCACCAAATGAGTTTAATGCGGCTGAGTTGAAGAAAGAACTGGAAGCTCAGGCTAAAGAAATGGAGAGAAAACTGCTTGAGAAAATGAAGACGTTCGATGGTTTTGATCAAACCGCGATCCTGAATTTGCCTCAATATGAGGAAGGTGCCTTCCCTGAGAAATTTAAGGCACCGGAATTTGAAAAATATGACGGGACAGGTTGTCCTAATATGCATACCAGATTGTATGTACGACGAATGGGGCAATATGCTAAATTTGACAAGCTGATGGTGCAAACCTTCCAGGACAGTCTTACTGGTGCTGCTTTGGCCTGGTACGCCCAATTAGACCATCAAGAAATTGATACTTGGGACAAGTTGGCTAGGGCATTTTTTAATCAGTATAAGTTTAACATTGAGATGGCGCCCTCGGTATGGGATTTAAGCAATCTGAAGAAGAAGAAAGAAGAGACTTTCAAGGAGTATGCTCAGCGCTGGAGAGCATTGGCTGCAAGGATCACCACCCCGATGCCTGAAAAGACCTCACTTTCACTTTTATCAACACATTAGAGGAACCTTTCTTTTCCCATCTGATTGGGCATGCATCAGCAAGTTTCTCAGAAGTGGTGATAGCTGGATGCAGGATTGAGAATGCAATTTCAGCAGGAAAATTGCAACAAGAAAAGAAATATACTGCACCGAGAAATGTCCCATACAAAGGGAAAGATTCAACCGTCAGCATGGTCAATACTTCAGATGCAACTGGCCCTACTAAGTCATTCGTGTTGTCAACAAATCAGAATCAAAATCAGAATAAGGATCAGACTCAACAAAGTGCAGTCCCAAATCAACAATCAAGGTTCAACAGGCGGAACTTCACTCGAATTCCGGTTCCCCTTAGCCAAGTATTAGCTAAATTAAGGGCCGATAATCTGATCAATCTTGAAGTTCCTAGGGAAGACTTAAAGCCTAGAAATTACAATCCTGAGCTGAAGTGTGAATATCACATGGGGCAAATCGGGCATTCAACAGACAGATGCTGGAGGCTTAGGCATAAAATCCAAGATCTTATTGATGCAAAAGTCATCCAGTTGGATTTCATTGAAGCTCCAAACGTCTCTACTAACCCATTGCCAAATCATGGACCAGTTATCAATATGATTACCGCTGAGATTCCGGATCCAGAAGAGCTTGTGTGCATGATTGAAGGTGGACCTAGATCCATCAAAATCGAAATAGGCAAAGGTAGTGAAGATGGATCAACTTCATCAAAGCCTAGGAACTATACCTTTCAGATACCCCTTGCTGTGAGTGATTATAAAGCCGCTCCATTTGATTATAAGGCGGTAAATCATGCTTCAATGGCCATGGTTGGTGGCCTTACTCGCTCAGGAAGAGTTTATGAGTCGACCGGAAAGAATGCAACTGTGAATATGCCACAGCAGCAAAATGAAGAAGGGAAGAAAGATGAAGAGAAGTCAGCATTGGCAAAACTGATGAAAGCAAGTGAATACAAAGTTGTTGAGCAGTTGGCCAAAATACCTGCCCAAATATCGCTCATGAGTCTGCTGATTAGCTCTAATGTACACCGTGAGGCTCTTTTCAAAGCCTTAGAAGAAGTGAAAGTTCCAGAAGGTATCAGAAGAAGCATTGGGGCATATAATCGACTCAATCTTTGCAAATGAGCAAATCATTTTTCATCTGAAGAACTGGGAGAGGAAGGATCAACATAACAAGGCCCTCTTCATCGTAGTCAAAAGCTGTGGAAAGATCGTCTCTCGAGTATTAGTAGACAATGGATCCTCTTTGAATGTGTGCCCCTTAGCCACTTTGAGCCTATTGGGATTGAACCGTCAGACATCAAACCAAGCTCTACTGTGGTTCGTGCTTTTGATGGATCAAAAAGAGATATAATAGGTGAAGTGGAGTTAGAAGTCACCATCGGGCCTCAAACTTTCATTATTCCTTTCCAAGTGATTGATATCCCCAGAACATTCAATCTGCTGTTGGGAAGACCATGGATCCATGCTGCCAGGGCAATACCATCAAGCCTGCACCAGAAGGTTAAGTTCATAGCCAATGGTCAACTCATCACTGTTATGGGAGAACAGGATTATGCCATTTACAAGGAGAAGCTGTCCCTTACATTGGAAAAGAAGGAGAAGAAGACTTCGGGCTCCAAATGTTTGACGAAGTCTGTATGATGAATGATGAGAAAGAAACTCAGGTGGGAACCTTTGGACTGGTTATTCCCCCACTTGTGCTGAAGTGGCAGAAATGAAAAACCAAATGAGAAGGAGGAAGCTCGACAAGGAAGTATGATCCAATCATCAAAATCCCTCACATCAGCCATTCCTTTCCAAAGCCACATCATATCCAGCAGCCAGATGATATCAAAGAAGATGCTTCATCCAAAGAAATGATCTTGAGAAATTGGTTCTCTGTGCCTTGCGCTAGTATTAAGTCTTTTAAGTAAGAACTTATCTAAGACTAGATTTGTGTTTTGTGTTTTTCAGTATTATGTGATGCTCAAATAAGTGTACTTAAACACCGTCCCAGTTTAATGAAATTTATTTTGTTTGTGCTTTCACTATTCTCATACATTCCTCATTCATATTCAACCAGATCCGACAATTGTGATGAAGTTCAGGGATATCTCGCGCGTATAATTAATGAAAATATCAATATCACCTCTAACTCTACTGGGTTAGACGTTGAAGATGATATTGATTATCAATTTAGAACACAAGAAATTTGGCAAAATTTTGAACAAGGAAGGATTGAAATTCCCGAAACCATTGAAGTGATTAATTTGGGAACAAGCGAAAACCCTAGGAATCTGAGAATAGGGGGAAAATTGCCTGAGAGCACGGCACAAGATTTAACCAAGTTACTAGCCGAATACTTGGATGTTTTTGCATGGTCGTATAGCGATATGCCCGGTTTAGACCCATCCATTGTGGTTCACAAATTGCCAACAAAGGAGGATTTTAAACCTATAAAGCAAAAATTAAGGCGATTTAGGCCGATTTACTCCTCCAAATCAAGGATGAAGTAAAAAAGTTGCTTGAAGTAGGATTCATTGAGGTTTCTGATTATTCGGATTGGGTATCAAATATAGTGCCAGTGCTTAAGAAAAACGGGAAAGTGAGAATTTGTGTGGATTTCAGAGATCTAAACAAAGCAACCCCGAAAGATAATTTCCCATTGCCTCACATCGATGTTTTAGTGGACAATACCGCTGGAAATCATCTATTTTCATTCATGGATGGATTTTCAGGGTATAATCAGATATTAATGGCCGAAGAAGATAAGGTCAAAACCACATTCGTTACAGCCTGGGGAACCTTTTGTTACAAAGTCATGCCTTTTGGTCTCAAGAATGCCGGGGCAACTTATCAACGAGCAATGCTTGCTATACTTCATGATATGATGCACAAAGAGGTGGAAGTATATGTAGATGACATGATCGCAAAGACAAAGGAAGGAGAGGATCATGTAGTGGTGTTAAGGAAGCTTTTTGAAAGATTAAGGAGGTTTCAGTTGAAATTGAATCCAGAAAAATGCACTTTCGGAGTGACATCTGGAAAATTATTAGGATTCATGGTTAGCCAAAAAGGGATAGAAATCGATCCTGATAAAGTCAAGGCGATTCAGGATTTGCCTCCACCAAAAACATTAAAAGAAATCAGAGGCCTTTGGGAAGATTGAATTACATTGCTCGATTCATATCACAGTTGACTGATAAGTGCCAACCGCTGTTTAAACTGCTGAAGAAGAATGCCCTAATTGAATGGAATGACGAATGTGAAAAAGCCTTTAATCGGATAAAGCAATATCTGACGAATCCACCAGTACTGGTTACTCCAAAACCGGGGAAACCGTTGTTCTTGTACTTGACAATTCTTCCTGAATCCATGGGTTGTGCTCGGGCAAAAAGATGAGGAAGGAAAAGAAAGAGCTGTTTACTACTTAAGAAAAATTCTCAAATGGAGAACAAAAGTATTCAGAGATAGAAAAACCTGCTGTGCATTAGTATGGGTTATGCACAGACTTAGACAGTATACGCTCTTTTACTCGATCGAGTTGATTACGAAGCATGATCCATTGCGATACTTAGCACGCAAACCGGCTTTGGTTGGTCGAATCTCGAAATGGCAGATGCTGCTTTCTGAATTTGATATCATTATGTAAGTCAAAGTTCAGTCAAAGGACAAGTTTTAGCTGATCAACTCGCAGAAAGCCCAGTTGATGATGAAGAATTAAAGGAACAAGATCAGTTTCCAGATGAAGGCATCAGAATAACAGAAACAGAAGTCGAAAGCAACAGTTGGAAGTTGTATTTCGATGGAGCAGCCAACGTATACGGGTGTGGAATAGGGGCAGTCCTTATCTCACCAAAAGAAGAACAGTTCCCGGCATCAGCCAGATTAATGTTTCCTTACACAAATAATGTAGCGGAATACGAGGCATGCATCATGGGATTAGAAATGGCAATTCAAATGAATATCGAGGAGCTCGAAGTGTTTGGAGATTCATCACTTATCATTTTCCAAACTCGAGGCGAGTTCAAAACTAAGGATCCCAAGTTGATTCCTTATCATAATCACTTGGCTGAGTTAGCAGGAAGATTCAAAGAAATTTCCTTCACTTATGTGCCGAGAACTCAGAATCAATTTGCTGATGCATTGGCTACTCTGGCCTCTTTGATCCAATTCACTGAAGGAGTAAGAATACAACCTTTGCAAGTCCGAATAAGAAGTGAACCCGCATTCTGTGCTGTGATTGAATCAAACGAACCATGGTTTCAAGATATCAAAATTTTCTTGCAAACAGGTAGCTATCCTGAGTGTGCTACAAAAAAGGATCAGAAATCATTGAGGCGTCTGGCAAGTCATTTTTTGTTAAGCGGAGATACCTATACAGAAGGTCATTCGATACAACCCTGTTGAGATGTGTAGATGAAAAAGAAGCTCAAAAATTAATGGAAGAAGTTCATGAGGGAGTATGTGGACCTCATATGAACGGATATATGCTAGCTAAAAAAATTATGAGGCTAGGATATTTCTGGTTAACCATGGAATCAGACTGTATCAAACATGTGAGATCTTGTCATTTATGTCAAATTTACGCAAACAAGATAAATGCTCCTCCGAAGGAATTACAGTCAATGTCAACACCATGGCCGTTCTCAATATGGGGAATAGATGTAATTGGGCCAATTTCGCCAAAAGCTTCAAATGGTCATCGATTCATACTAGTTGCATCGATTACTTCACCAAGTGGGTTGAAGCTGCTTCATACGCCAGTGTGACAAAAGCCGTTGTGGTGCGATTCATCAAAAGAGATATCATTGCTCGATATGGAACTCCAGAAAGTATCATTACCGATAATGGTACAAACCTGAACAACAATGCAATGACTGATCTATGTCAGCAATTCAAGATTAAACACCGGAATTCCACTCCATATCGCCCACAGATGAATGGAGCAGTAGAAGCCGCCAACAAAAACATCAAGAGAATCATTGAGAAGATGACAATTGCATACAAGGATTGGCATGAAATACTCCCATTAGCATTAATGGCGTATCGAACCTCTGTAAGAGTGTCAACTGGGGCAACGCCCTATTCCCTGGTATATGGAACTGAAGCCGTTTTACCAGTAGAAGTTGAGATTCCTTCGCTCCGAGTGCTGGCTGAAACAGAGCTCGAAGAAGCTGAATGGGTTAGACAAAGAATTGAACAGTTAAATCTTTTAGATGAAAAAAGATTGACTGCCATGTGTCATGGTCAATTATATCAACAAAGGATGGCTAGAGCATTTAATAAGAAAGTTAAGCTAAGAAATTTCCAAGAAGGTGATTTGGTTCTGAGAAAAATGCTGCCAAATGTGCAAGATTCCAGAGGAAAGTTCACACCAAATTATGAAGGACCATATAGTGAAGAAGGTCTTGTCGGGAGGAGCATTAATCCTTTCCCAAATGAATGGACCCGATTTAAAGGATCCTGTGAACTCAGATGCTGTAAAGTTATATTATCCTTGATCAATAAAATTTGTCATTTCAAGTGATCAATTTGTTTTATTTTTATTAATTATAAACAAAGTTGATATCCCTGAAATTCCCTAAAGTCGGATCAAACCCTGAAATTCTCTGAAGTCGAATCAAACCCTGAAATTCTCTGAAGTCAAATCAAAGCCTGAAATTCTTTAAAGTCAAATCAAAGCCTAACCCACAAAATTCTTCCAAATAAATTTACAGCCAAACACCATTTGAATCATCAGACAAAGAAGTTCGAGCATCTTATAATACTGACTGAATGCATTTATACAGTTTGGTCTATTGATTGTTCTTACTTTGAAAGAAAATATTACTGCAAGGATAACTAATTTTGATAGAAAATTGAAGCATGTTTTTTGGATATGGAACCAAAATTATCATAAAAAACTCCCAGTGGACTAAAAATTCACAAGTACCCCTTAGTCTAGACTCAACAGATAGTCTAGTACTGACCAAACACAAAATCCATACTTTCAAGGTGAAGACAAAATTCAGAAATCCATCCACTAAAGATGGTGATCAAGACAGAATTCAGAAATTCATTCACTCAAGATAGTGATCAAGACAAAATTCAGGAATCTATCTAAGATAGTGATCAAGACAGAATTCAGAAATCCATCCACTAAAGATGGTGATCCAGACAGAATTCAGAAATTCATCAAGACAAAATTCAGAAATCTATCCAAGATGGTGATCAAGACAGAAGTCAGAAATCCATCCATTCCAGATGGTGACCAAAACCAAAGCCCATAGGTCCGGCAAATGACCTAACCAAAGCCCATAGGTCCGGCAAATGACCTAACCAAAGCCCATAAGTCCGGCAAATGACCTAACCAAAGCCCATAGGTCCGGCAAATGACCTAACCAAAGCCCTAGGTCCGGCAAATGACCTAACCAAAGCCCATAGGTCCGGCAAATGACCAAACCAAAGCCCATAGGTCCGACAGATGGCCTATCATTTTTTCAAAATATAGACCCGACAGATGGTCTATCATTTTCTAAGTCTAGGTCCGACAGTTGACCTAGCAAATCTCAAAGTTTAAACTCGACAGATAGTTTAGCACAAGATAAAAATCTCCTTAAATAAAATTTGGAAGGAGAAGCTAAGTAAAAATTGGTTATCTTTTTGTCTTTGTGGCAAAAGTTTTGTTCAAACTTTACCACAAAGAGGGGCAGCTGTAGACACCCAATTTTTGCCCAATTAATTAAGGCTTAAATTTAATTAAACTCATTTTCCAAGAGCCTTAATTAAGTATTGATGAAGTTGGCTAAGTGATCAAGGCACAGGCCAAATGGCCTGTTGGTTAAACACATTGACCCACACACATACCCAAGCTCAAGAACACAGGTTCAAACCCTAGCAAAGGCAAATTTTTTGCCTTTTTATCATTTTTGTCTTTTCATCTTTCTCAAAGTGACTTTTGCCTTACTTTGCATCAGTTTTTAACTGACAAAACAACATTAATTGTTGAAATTGATGAAGCAATTGCAAAGTGGTTATGGAATATGAAAGATTAGTGCACAATTCATGAACAAAAACAACCCAAAAGTCACAAAATTCGTGCTAAAAAAATTGGGAAAAAATTCAATTTGTAAAAACATTCAATTGCACTTAAATGAGGAGTTACAAGAATTGAATGAAAAATTGGATGAATCATCTACCCATATTAAATGATTTGATGAAGAATATGAGAAATCAATCATCAATTCATCAGTTTCAAGCAAATTAATCACGAATTTTCGAATTAAATTCGTGAAAAATCAAAAGGCAAAAATCGATTCATTTTTGAAACTGAACGAAACGTAACATTGAGCTTGCAACCTATAAATAGGGGGTCCTAGGAGCAAAAGGCACAAGTCAATTTCAACAAACACAATCAGAATGAGTGAATTCGAAAATTTCGAAAATTAGGGTTCTTAGAGAGAAAATTCGAAATTTGAAAATTTCAAATTATTTTTGATTCAATTTGAGTGGTTAAGGAGCTTTAGGAACAAGTTTAAAGTGATCAAGTGTGCTTTAATTTGATCAATTTGTTCAAAATCATCTCTGCAAATTTTTTTTATTTTTCAAAATCGGATCGCCGGCAACCACCATATCGAGCCGCCGGCAACCACCATATCGAACCGCCGTCTACGGTGGTTCTGGGCGCAAACCACCACCACCAGCGGACGCGCAACCATCATAGGAGTTGGGCCGACAAACTCCCAGCCGCCGACAACCACCAGAGCCGTCGGAATCCTCCTCGAAAAGTCGCGACTTCGTCTTCTTCGCCCGATCGGGTCAGATCCGACCGGAAATCCGACCCGAAAATCCGAAGTCCAACCCGGCCGGTCATCGGTCAACGGTCAACGGTCGTCGGTCAACGGTCAGCCTAGATCAGACGGCCCAGATTCAATCATCCAATCAGACGGTCCAGATTTGATCAAGCAGATCAACGCCCAGATTCAATCATCCAGATCAGACGGTCCAGATTTTAATCAAGCAAATCAACGGCCTATTCAATCATCCAGATCAGACGGTCCAGATTTGATCAAGCAGGTCAGCGGCCCGCCAGATTCAATCATCCAAATCAGACGGTCCAGATTTGATCAAGCAGATCAGGGATCAGATTCAATCAAAGCAAATCAAACGGCCCAGATTTAAGCATCTCGATCAACGCCCCAATCTGGTCAATTCCTCAGACGGTCAGGATCAGTCAACGATCGACCTCCAGATCTCTCCGCTTCATCAACGGTCCAGGTAATTCGCATTATTTTATTGATATTTATTATATAATTAATTTCAGAAAATAATAAAAATAGTAAAAAATAGTAAAAAATTCATAAAAATTCATAAAAAAATTCAGAAAAAATTCAGAATAATACAGAAAAATCCAGAAAAATCAAAATAATTATTTTTTATATAAATTTATTTTTTGATTATTTTTGATATTTTTTTGAATATTTTAGTATGTATTTATACATAAATTGCTTTTAGAAAATGTGTATTTAATGCATGAAAAATAATTTTAAATATATTATGAAAATATTCTGTATAAGTTGTGAATTTGTGATGATTTTTTTAAAAAATAAAAATAAAAAATAAAAATAAAAATAAAATAAATAAAAAAAATAAATAAAATGATAAAATTGGATTTTCCAAAACCAAATTTTTTTAAAAAAATAAAATAATAAAAAAATGATTTTTGGACTTAGAAAAATATGTTTTCATGAAATGAAAATCAATCGATTAGATCATAGGACCATAAAAAATGATTGTCATAAAAATATAAAATTTAATGAACTTAAATTGAGAATAGTTCAAAAATTAAAATTGACCAACAAAATTAAAATTTTTTTTAAAGAATTACGTTTTGTCTGATCTCGATTAGCGAGTACGTAGGCACCTGCGGGATGACATAAAAAAAAATAAAAATGTTTTTTTTTGTTTTTGTGAATAAATATTTTGTAAATATAATATGTTTTTGTTGATATTCATATTAAAAAAAAATAAATAAAAATGAAGAAAAGCACATAAAAAAAATGAATAATGTGATTTGTGAATTTTTGTTATAATATATTATGTGAAGTTTTTTGAGCATGAAAATGATAAATTATAAGTTTAAAATTCCAAAAGTGGTAACCATTTGGTTTTAATAGGTTAGCCCCCGAATCCATGATATCTGGTTTTAAAGTTGATTTTTTAAATCAAATTTTCGCAGACTAGTAGCTAAGTTAGAGGTCAACCGACCCATTGATCCTAGCTTTTTATTTTTTCCCATTTATATCGGGTGGCGACTCTAAAAAGTTTTCAAAAAAATTAAAATTTCTTTTAACCCCTAGTCGAGGATTCATGTTAAATGGGTTCGGGTTTAATGTGAATCGGGTTAGGAGAAATGAATCAGATAATTGGAAAAAATCCAGGCTCGACATTCATTAATCCGCTAACCCGGGATGGAGGGCGCAAGTCTATCCACGTATGATTTCTAGCTGGTCATATGTTTGTTGAATTCATGTATTTGATGCATATCATTTATCTGATTGATCACTTGTTTGATTGATGTGTTATAATTGTGATCATGGAAGTTTTCACTCACAAAGCTAGTATAGCTTACACCCCTATAGTTTTTATCTATTGTAGCACGAGTTTATATGGCTTTAACCGAGACAGGCTACAGCTCAGGTACATGAGCTAAGCGTTTCTTATAGAAGTTGTATTCAGATTTGTTTAGACTTCCACAGGAAACCAAGAGACTCTGGATGACTATAATGGACCTTTAAATATTCTTTTGCGGGGGAATGCCCCTTAGAATTTGTAACCTATTGCCTATGCGTTTTGATTTATTATCTAATGCTATTGAATGCCGAATTAAATTCTTTAACTCCATTGAATAGAGTATTCTATTATTGTAAAGGGATGCCTTACATCTATACAAGACTCCCGAAAGACTCGAATAGTAATTCAAGAGTCTTATATAGCATGTGGCGGACTGTTACATTTAGGATACCCCTATGGGGCGTGACAGTTTAAGTTGGTATCAAGCACTAGGTTATAAAGCAGGACAATAGAACTAAAAGTAATTGAACCTAGAAGTTAATTAATAGGTTAAAATGGAGTTAAAAACATCTATTTTTGTTAGGCTAATTCGGAGTCTTCTCTTGTTGTAGGTCTCCTTGGATGAGACCCATGAGCGTCCTAGAAACTTTACCAAAGGAAATGATGAAACCTTAGTGGAGTACCGACTGAGATTAAGGGAATTGTGTGAAGACTTTGCTTTGGCAAGGAGGTCCCCAGACCATAGGGGAGATGTTTAGATTATGGAAGGAAGGATTGAGATATACGAGATAGTCAGCGGTGATTGATCAATTGAGATATGATCCAATGAGAAGGAGGAGCTGGACTAAATTAGAGACCATATACACTCTAAAGAGAGTTATGGTGGAGTATGGGCATGAGCCCATGACTAGGGAGGCTATCTTTATTTTGAAGAACGAAGGGAACCCGACCCCTCTAGACTTTAGGGTGTAGATCACCATAGGACCATTGTATGTATATGCTCACGATAATCTTTCCGACCACCATGATTGGAACATAGCCGATGCATGGAATCATATTGTATGGAATGCTGTTTACCTAAATATCCTCCTACCTCATATAACCATCCCACCTCCACCAGCTAGGGATGTGGGCACGCAGTTAAATAATGCACCTGTATCGGAGGAGGGTAATGAGAATGAGGAAGAAGAGGAAGAAGAGAAGGAAGAAGAGGATCCCAAGGAGGACCTTAATTGGGCCGAGAATGTGGTACCCCGAACCCCTACCCCACCCATAGAATTGGAGGGAGAAATGAACCCGAAACCTAATCATGTTGTTTGGGATTTCACCAAGCCTTAGAGATTCGCGATAGTGGAAGAAGAGAGCCTGAATAGATCCCCTGTTATGGAGAGATATTTTACATTGAAGATGAACGTCCTCCAGTGATTGATGAGGTGGTTCTCAAACTCGTGGCTCTTGAGCCCATGGAAATAGAGATTGTGGATGAGGGGCTTAGGAAGGAACTCGGGATAGAGAAGAATCAAGTGAATGAGTCGGAAGTGAGAGTTAATGAAGGGGAAGTGAATCCGGGAGAAGATCGAGGAGTGGAAAGAGAGGAGGAAAGTGAGAAGCACGACCATGAGGCCCTAGTCCGACCCACTAGGAGGAGGAGATTGACAGTGAGGAGTACCTCAGCCAGTTTGTCCGTCAAGATGACGGCGCTCTTCTAGTAGGGGACGACTCCCTAGTTTGACCCTTGATGATTCAAGTGATGAGTGAGATGTGGAAAGATAGCTCACCCATAGAGTCCAAAATGGAATCTTTTCTTTCTTTGTAGTACAATGCGGGATGCCAATTTGCCTTAGGTTTCTTTAGACAGTTTAGTATTTTGTTCTTTTCTTTTTCTTGTATCTTGTTTTGTTCTTGGCTAGGAAAAAGATGTTTAAGACTAGAACTAGAATGTAGCTTGCCAAATTTTGTAAGCTGAAAATTTCCAATGTAATTCCTTGTATGGCTTGCGAAAGTAATGAAGGGTCATGTTTATTTCAAATGAAAGAAGTTATGATTCTTTTATGATCAAGTACGTCATGCATTAGCTATGAATGGCATTAGCCACATATAGTCGCATGAGCACCCATTTATTCATGTCATTATTCTGAACTTGTGAATTTATTTCTTTATGTATGAGTTCTTCTATTTTATGGTTTCCCTATGATTATATGAAGTTTTATAAGATTGATTTACGTTCAGAAATTTTGATTTCTCGAATTTTTTTAAAGTTACGAACCTTGTTTAACGAATTAACTTTTACAAAATTGAAAACATTGAAAAGACACTAAAAGTTACTAAATAATGTGCAAATAGACGAAACCGACGGATTTGAAATCGGAGCAAGAACCTCTCCCGAACGAAGCCGACTAACCAGCTATAACTTCAACCAAACCAACAGGGAGTAGCCCCCAGAATCCACAAAATGACATGATGAATGCGATTGGGCAATTGGCTAATCTTTTAAACACATTCATCCAGAACCAAAATCAAAATCAGAACCCACATCAAGGACAAAGTGTCAGGGATTCTGCTCTGCTACCCCTACCACCCGCAGATCACTGGGAAGGATTGCTGAGGCACCTATTCCACAAGATGAGCACTCTTACAAGCATCTTTACCACCCACCTCCACCATACAGAAGGACTCATCGAAGCTCCTTACCAGACTTTATCAAGAGTAACCGGTATTTTGACGGGGCATTCGTAAGTCCGATGAGGTCAAGGATTGGCTGGCTCAGATTGAGCGCTCCTTTGCCGCTTACAAGATTCCACCCTACTGCAATTGGAATACAAGACATATATGTTGAGATATAATGCAAGGGTCTAGTGGGACTTTAAGAGAAGAAGCTTAGCTCCACCCGTTACATGGGAATCCTTCTGTCGGTAATTCTTGAAGAATTATTTTCCGTCATGTCTAAGAGTGAAATACAGTGGAGACTTCTTACATGTCAAGCAAAAGGGAAGGACTGTGGAACAGTATGAGACAGAGTTTACACACCTGCTACAGTATGCTCCTGAATCCTTTGGGGACAGTGAGGAGTTAAAGAAACAAGTATTTCTGGGAGTTCTGGATGAGAAATTAAGAATCAAAATGGAAGAATTTGGAGTGAGAACCTACCCAGAATTGGTAGAAAAGGCTCAAGTGATTGAGGGAGCCAGGAAAAGGAAATACCAGGAACCTGACAAAAGAGTGTTTGGAAGGAGGCCGTTTGATGCCTCGAGTTCAGGGTTTAAAGGAAAGAGGTACAAGCCATATCATGGATTCAAGGACAATGGTAGTGGGAGGCCGAATCAATTAAAGGCCAGTGTCACTTGCTGGAAGTGCAAGGAGGCGCATGTCCCTAGGCAGTGCCCGCAGTTGAGAAATAAGTGTTACTTTTGTGGTGAGTCTGGCCATATGGTTTATACATGTCCAAAGAAAATGGTCGTGACTTGCTTCATTTGTAAAGAGAAGAGGCATTTGGCCTCTGAATGCTCTCAAAGGAAAAGTGTGGCCGCTCGACCGTTTGGGACTTCGAGCAATGCCAACCCTATGAGATCAGGGAGTAAAAGCGGGAGCTGTGCAGCATCATTTATGCATGGGATGAGACTCTATAACTTTGAGGGCCAGTGGATGGTCGAGAAGGATGATGATGAGGAGGTGGAGTTAGCCGCCATGGACCAAGGAGACGGCGTGGATAGCAGCCTAGTGATAGGTTAGTAACAAAACCCTCTTAAGTTGAAAGCTCTTTATTTAACAATTTTTTTGTAAGGAATTAAAATTTGTATAGGGGAAAGTTGGAATCTAAAACCCCTAAATAGGTAGCAGTGAGAGTGTTTTAGGATCGAGTAGTGATGGATGTTTGTTGACCACAGGGCACATACGGGTGAATGAAATTGAGGCTTATGTTTTGTTTGACACGGGAGCGACCCACTCGTTCGTCACCACTAGTTTGGCTGGGCGACTTAGATTACATATAGTCACAACTACTGTGAGCCTAAGAATTAAAACACCCACCGGAAGTGTAGTGTCAACTCGGGAAGTAATAAAGGATTGCCATTGGAGATTCAAGGGCATCACTCAAGAGTGATTTGATAGTGTTGGAGATGAATAAGTATGAAGTTATTCTTGGGATGAACTGGTTAAGCAAGGTCAGAGCTGTAGTAGATTGCCAAAAGAGGATGGTAAGTTCCTATGATCAATCGGGAGAAGGAGTGGAGTTCGTAGGAGAAACCATAGTTCCAAGAAAGTTTGGGTTAAATTCTTTTGAATTGATGATGGAAGATGAAGAGATAGTGCCTATCGAAGGTATTCTGAATGAGGAGGAAACTCGGGAGGAAAAGGATATACCAGTGGTAAACGAATACTTGGATGTGTTTCCATAAATCTTACCTAGGTTGCCATCGAAAAGAGAAATTGACTTTAAGATTGTTTTGGCTCTAGATATCGAACCAATATCTAAGGCACCATACCGGATGGCACTGGCTAAGCTAAAAGAGCTAAAGATCCAACTACAAGAATGTAAACCCCGGGAATTTTCCACATTAGTACAAGACTTTATAATAGATTTCATGAACTAGATAATAGATTAATATTTAGATTTTGGATAAATGAAGAATTTAGGAACCGAATAAAGGAATTATTTAACCCTAGTTAATACCGAAAACGAGATCTTGTATCTAGAATAAATAATTCAAGATATGATCTAAAATTTAGACCCGAAACCTAATATACAAATAGATTTAAATAGAAATTATGAATATAGAGATTAAATGATTATTTTTGATCCCGATAATGATTCGAGATGAGAATAACGAGTAGTAATGAGTTTATTTTTAGACTTAAACCCTAAATTCGAGATTTTTAGTTAAAATTAAAAGCTACTAATAAGAATTCACGTTCAGTATCAAAACTAAAGATATATGTATAGTCTGGGTTCTGTATTAAGTCCAATACTGCATAAATGATTATTTAGGCTCCTAAACAGAAAACGATGATCTAAAAATGAATCATTAAGATTTTAAATACACAACGAAAATATAAACTGTCAAATAACTCAAAATCTAAACTCCAAATAAATAATCGGATCACGCTATTGTTTTAAACCGAGTTTTCTTAAGCTATTGAGGTCTGAAACAAAAATTGACCTAACGAGCTTAAGAAATCCAAATCACGGGAGATAAAATTATACGAATGATTAACTAACACGTATATATATAACCTAAATTTGTATTATTTGAAAATCTAAGTGTTTTGTATAAATTTATACACATATTTTGTACAAAAACTTCCAAATATTAGTTAATCTATACCCTTATAACTCGTATAATTAACTCAAAATTTAATAAATAAATAAACTAATATAATATTATTATATATAAATAGTTTTTGCTGCTGCATTCGGTGCAAATTGTGGAGGAAAAAGAGCCGAAATATGGCTCAATAATGCAAATCCAAGTCAACAAATCAATCTCAACAACCTATCATATGAAGACAAATCACCTCAGCATTTAATGAAATGAAAACAACAGCAAGAGACATCAAATTGGAGGAAGAATCGGAGGAAAATCGAAGGAGCAGCCGCAACATCATCCTCCTTCCTTCTTTCTATATATATGAAGGTTTAATAACCATAATGGAGAAGCAAACAAACTCCATAATTCCTCAACATCTTCTAGCACGAAAATACTCCCAAACAACAACTAAAACGAACTGAAAACGATGAACAAACATATCAAAATATACAAACTTGGATCAAAGGAAAAACAAAGCCAAAAAAACTCAAAAACGAGCTCAAAGATAAGTTGACATGATTGAAAGGATTTTCGTTCAAATATATGGATTGTATCTGACTTAAAATTATCTTAGGAACTTAATAAACACAATCACAAGCTTCGGATTACATTAAACGAGCTCCAATAAGGTAAAACTCCAAAACCCTAGCTTTATGATTTAAGAATCGAGATCTACAGATATATGTTTTTTTTAAACGTGTTGAAAGTTGTTTTATGCTCTTATATAAAGTATATAAACACTTACAAACGGTTTAGTAAAGTTTTTAACGTATAAAAATCAAAGAAAAAGAATCGAACCGAGGAGGAAGATGATGAACAGTGCAACACTGTCTCAAGGCCGGCAGTGTAAACGCTGAACGCCGGCGGCTTACATGGATAGGCCGGCGGCTTATACTGATCAGAGGCTACGTAAAATAATTTTCACGTAAAACATGAATGTAAGCCGGCTTCCTAGAGATCTACGCCGATTGCGTAGAGCCGGCGTATGTTGAAAGCCGGCAGCCTTCAACACCGGTGCACTCTATATGAAATTTTCTTCGAAAACAATTTTACACCGGCACCTGGGAATGAAGGCCGGTGGCCTTGAGCCGGCGTACAGCCAAAATTTCTCCAACGAAAGTTTTTCTGACCTAAACCGAAATTATATCTATATATATAATATATCTACTAAGTATATATGTATGATATACAAATATGTATTAGATAGTGACTATAATACAAGTATTTAAGTCTATTTAGAATTAACGTCTAATAACTTTTGAAACCCTAGAATTAAGAAAATAATTAGTATTAATTAAAGTAATATTAGTATAATATTTGTTTTAACTAGATAAAATAGATAAGAATGGAAATTGAAATAAGCTAATTTCTTAAGTAATGTGACTTCTAAAAATAACCAAACAATTATGCGAGATAAAATAAGAGAAACACAACTACGCTAAGCAATAATAATTACCAGAATATCGAGTTTAGGACACAAAGCACATATAGGAATTTAGTTAGATTGTATTGATAAATACTTTGTTTTAAATAGGTGACTTTGACTCCCTAGAGGATCTACCACTGGATTACTACGATTGAGGTAGTATGAGCAGGTGAGTAATTCAGTCATATTGTACTGGTTGTGATTGTAAATAGACAAATATGTAATGCAAGATAATCAAATGAATGTTTGTTGAAAGTATGATATGATCTGATTGTATGATTGTTAAAATATCTTTATACAAGCGATAATGCAATGATTGGTGTTGTGCAGTAGTATAATGATGATTGTGTGTAATGTATGGTCACCTCGAAATTGATTAAACTTTTTGACTTAACAAAATAATAAGAACATGCATTGCACGAATTGCATTATTGCATATGGTTGTGACAACCTGCTACGTATTAAATATTCGGATCTCTGTTTTTGCTTGGTTGATCTAATGTGTGAGTCTTCCAGGTTCTCTTTGGTCTGGCGGTCCTATGAGGAACTAAAAGGCACCGAAGAACGTCGCCCATAGAATCGCTTTGAAATGATTAATGCTTAGGAGTTTCTAAGGAAGTTAAAAGAGCTGGTCAGTTTAATCAACTACATTAAGAGTGATAACTTAAAATGAGAAATTGTTGATGCTCTTGTGTACTTAGTCTCTCCTGGGCAGGTGGGTCATTAAGATTTGGTTCTTCAACCCATTAAAAAGAGGGCGTAAATCTTTTTCCTGTTTGGATTCTAGATCATCCAAACTTGTATCTGTGCATATGGTTGAGTGCTTGCATTGCATATGATTTGTTAATGACTTGTGTGATGTATGGTATGTCTGGTTATTCACTGAGCTGTGGTTTCGCTCATACTCCTACAGTCTTTTCAGGTTCACTTTACGACCTTGGTTAGTTACATCCAGGAATATGGCTCCAGTAAGAGCTTTGAAGCTAGAAGTCTACAGATCTATTTTAGTGGGATGGTTATGTAATATTAGATTAGATTATTTAGTTGTGTATTTCAAAGGAGCTATATGGTTTGTAATAGTTTGTAATGTTTATTCACTAAGTCATTTCTCTCATATATTTGTTATTTCTTATCAAGCAACTAAAAAGATCCTGTTGTTTTGAAAACCTGTTATTCTCTGAAGGTAATCTAGTAATGGTGTGCAAGTGTAACTTGTTTACTACTACTAGGGTACCCTTGGGGCGTGACAAAGAACTCTTGGATAAGAAATTCATAAGACCAAGTGTGTCGCCATGGAGCGTACCTATTCTATTTATAAAGAAGAAGGATGGATCTATGAGGTTATGTATCGATTATCGTGAGCTAAATAAGGTAACCATCAAGAATCGATACCCCTTACCAAGGATTGATGATTTGTTTGATCAGCTAGAAGCAGCGTGCGTATTCTCACTCATTGATCTGCGTTCAGGATATCATCAGTCACGAATTAAGCCTAAGGATGTACCAAAGACGGCTTCCGTACTCGTTATGGACATTACGAGTTTCTGGTGATGTCATTTGGACTAACCAATGCACTAGCGGCATTTATGGATCTTATGAACAGGTCTACAAGCCACTTTTGGACAAGCGTGTAATCATCTTCATTGATGATATTTTGATATATTTCAAGACTAAGGAACAACATGAGGAGCACCTTCGGATGGCATTGCAAACTTTGAGAGAAAACAAGTTGTACGCAAAATTATCCAAATGTAATTTTTGGTTAGATAAGATATCTTTTCTTGGACATGTTGCAACAAGAGAGGGGATATCTGTTGACCCCGAAAAGATTAAGGCTGTAGTGGAGTGGAAACAGCCACAAACAGTTATCGAGGTGAGAAGTTTCTTGGGATTGGCTGGCTACTATCGCAAGTTTGTGAAAGATTTTTCAAAGATAGCTAAACTACTGACTCAATTGACATAAAAGAATGAAAAGTTTGTTTGGACAGGTAAAAGAGAACAGAGTTTCCAAGAATTGAAACAATGGTTGGTATCAGTACTGATCTTAGTTCTGCCAGACCCAGAAAAGCCTTATACGGTGTATAGTGACGCTTCAAGGAATGGCCTTGGATGTGTACTAATCCAAGAAGGAAAGGTTATTGCCTACGCCTCTCGATAGTTAAGACACCATGAGAAAAACTACCCTACGCATGATCTAGAGTTGGCTGCGGTTGTCTTCGCCTTAAAACTTTGGAGACATTATTTATATGGAAATAAGAAGTATACACGGATCACAAGATCTTAAGTTATTTGTTCACACAAAAGGAACTGAACATGAGGCAGAGGAGATGGTTGGAACTGATAAAAGACTACGATCTGGGAATAAACTACTGTTCAGGGAAGAGTTAATGCAGTTGCAGATGCCTTAAGTCGGAAAAATATGGGAAGTAGCTACTTTAATCACGAGCCAAAGAGATCTGATTAGAGATTTTGAGAAGTTGAGGAAGTTCATAGACCAATTGCAAGCTGAGATAGCTAATCTGGTATTGGAACCAACCTTGATTGACAGAATTAAAGAGCCCAAAGGTATAACGAAATAATACAAAGGATTAAAAAGGAAACCCAAGCGAGGAAATACTAGACTTTGCAATAGATGATGAGGATGTGATTAGAATGAAGGGAAGGTTATGAGTGTCGGAAGATGGAGATTAAGAAAAGAGGTAATGAGTGAAGCCCACAACTCTGGTTATACTATGCATCCTGGAGGTACCGAGATGTACCAGGACTTAAAAAGCCACTATTGGTGAAATGGCATCAAGAGGGATATAATAAATATGTAATGAAGTGTCTAGTTTATCAATAAGTGAAAGAGGAACATCAAAGGCCAGAGGATTGTTGAAGCCTTTACCCATCCCCGAATGGAAGTGGGATCAGATATCCATGGACTTTGTGAGTGGTTTTCCAAATACTTCTTTGGGTTGTGATGCCGTATGGGTAATAGTGGATCGGTTAACTAAGTCAGCACACTTCTTACCCATAAACATGACTTATTCAATGGACAAGCTGGCTAAGATTTACATTCGAGAGATTGTGCTGCTATACGGCATACCAGCAGTGATTATTTCAGATAGAGACTTGAGATTTTTGTCTAAGATATGGACAAGTCTACACAAGAGCTTGGGTACCAAACTACACTTCAGTACGGCATACCACCCTCAAACCGATGGATAGTCCTGAGCGGACAAGCCAAACCCTGGAAGACATGTTAAGAGCCCGTGTGCTGGAATTTAAAGGAAGCTAGGATAACCACATACCTCTCATCGAGTTTGCTTACAACAATAGCTACCACTCAACTATTCAGATGCCACCATACGAAGCCTTATATGGACGGTGTTGGTCCCAATAATGTAAGCAAGGGGGGGTGATGCTTTTTTCACAAAATAAATTCTTTTCGAAATTTTCAATTCACTTCCTTTTGATTACTTTATTAAACTTAGAATTAATTAAACTTGCTGTTTAGAAACTAATCACACTTGTATATCTATTTTAATTCAAAACAGATCAAATTTAATTTTATGCGGAATACAGACAACTCTCTGAAGTACTCTCTGAAACAGGTTCTGAAACGTGACAGTTTATCAGATACTTCAATATAAATTGCACAAAAATAAAAAGAGTAGGGTAGAGAAGAATGCAAATCGATTTATAGAGGTTCCGCCTCGAGCGTCAGTCCTCTCTTCCAACTCCACGTTGGGGACCCGGTATTCCACACCGGTTTGTTCCACTATATCCAAAATCAAAAGTTACAAGCTTGTCTTGCCAATCCTCTTGGCTACAATACACTCTGTCCCAATTCTCACGGTTATCCTATAACACACAATTGGTCTAACAGATAACTTGCAACACTCAATCTCACTCAAAAATTGAATGATACTCAATCAAGGAAATACAATAAATATATTCTATCTTTCAAAAATATTGTGAACACTTTGTAACGCAAGGACTTTTGAGAGAAATGCACTCGAAGACTTTTTCTTTCAACAGAGAGTTAGAGCAAGATTCGTTCTTCTCTCATATCTTCCTTGTTGTTGTGCTTCCTCTATATATTGTTTTATCTCAACGGCTAGCAAAGAAGTCGTTCAAAACAATTCGAATTCTTCTCAATTGAAAATATTTGACTTGGCAAATTCCCTCCTTTGAAGAGTCTGTTACGTGTATGATCAATCCCGAATAATCTTCTTAGCTTTATCCAAATTTCGTTGATGCTGTCATCTGATAATGTCTCATATATCTTGATATGTTTATCCATAACAATTTGGATAAATACTTCAACAAACTATCCCATAAAAATAGTGATATCCTTTATCTTGAAGATAAGCTTTAAAAGATCTTTGTTTCGAAAATTTGAACCAACATGAACTTGGTAAAATATATCCCTTATCTTTAGGAATTTGTTGACCACGTGAAACATAAAAATCTGACGATCTTCTTCCTCAAGAAAATTAAATAGACGTAACTTATAATAAAATTGATGAAATAAATCCCCTTGGATATTTTATCCAACTTTAGTGGAACAAAATGAATATACTACCCAAATATATTCATTTCGTGGAGTCAGGCCTTCAGATGATAAGGTATAAATAAATTCGCAACATTCTGTGCATCTTCTGTTCTGGAACAGATTTAGATTCTGATCTTCCTTCTGAAAATGAATCTGAAATACCTTCTGAAAATGACTCTGAACTACCTTCTGAACAAATTCTAAAAAATCTGATGATTAGTTCAATCATGAAATATTTTGATTTTGGTTTTGGTTTTGGTTTTGATTGCTATACTTTATTTATTTGTTAAAAAGACTTTTACTCCTTTTTGTTATCATCAAAATATTATGAGAGATTCCAACATTCTCCCCCTTTTTGAAGATAACAAAACCTTATGATTAAAAACAAATATAATATCATATATCAAAAACATATCAGATTTAACCAAAACTCATACATACTACGGATCAATCACTAACTCACAAATATAATCAGATTTAACCAAAACTCATACATACTACGGATCAATCACTAACTCACAAATATAATCAAATCTCATATCATAAGCATATTGCACAAACTATATTGATATCTTAAGATTTGTTTTTCATCATATATCTTCTCCCCCTTTTTGTTATCAGAAAAAAAGTAACTCCCCCTGAATTTATGCATATAAAATTCATTCAAGTCAAGGAAATATAGAGATTATAACAGAAAATATCACAAAAATATCCAAAAGAGAAAATATTTTCAATACAAACCGAAAACCAATTGTAGAAAATTTGCTAAGAGAAATTGTCTGTTAAAAAAATAAAACTCTATTTCTTTCTAGATGTTTTCTTCCTTGCCAGAGATTTTTCCTGCCAGAGAATTTAGCAGGAGTTGGAGTTGGAGATTGTTCAGCAGGGGATTGTTGAGGGATGGATAGGAGAGAAACCGCAGCTTGTTGTTCAGGAGTAGGGTCAACAGGAATGTCTTTAGCTGCAACAGGGGTTTCCTCAGCAGTAGCAGGAACTTGTTCCATTGGATCAGCAACTGGTGGAGTTGGTTCAGGAACATGTTCTGCTGGTTGCTCTACATCCTCTGTAGGTGGAATGGAGTCAGGATCAGCAACATGAGGGATTCCAGCAGGATGGGATGTTGGATCTTTAGGAATGTCAGCGAGGTGGAGATGATGAACCAGGTGTTGTTGTAGGAAAGACAGGATCAGAAATTGGCTCAGATGGAGTGGTTTCCACTTGAGGAGCGGGGAGGACTAAAGGAGATTTTTGAACAGAGGACAAATCAAATTTCTTCAAGAATGCTTCCATTCGAGAAGAAATGAGATTGTCAATCTGTTGGAGAGAGATAGGTTGGGACGTCTCTCCTGGTGGCTTCAAGGGAATACCCTCTGATTCAGTCTCTGAATCAGAATCTGATTCAACAGTCTGCCCTTCTTTGATCTCAAACTTCTTCCCAGTCCCCAACTCATAATCCCTTTTTCTCTTCTTTGCTGCAACAGGAGCCTTCCCTTTTCCTTTGGCATCCTTATCAGATTTCCTCTTCTTTGATTTTTCAACACCATGTGGATCCTCTTTTTCTATTTCGTCCAAGATTCTTTTGAGAGTCAATTCTCTCTTGCGATTCTTCGGATGAACATAGAAAGCTCCATCAATGCTGTACCAAAATTTCTCCTTTATCGAAATACTCATGTGCTTAATCACTTTATCACCAATCTTCTTCATTATTTGAGGACTACGAACATGCTTAGGCATCTTCACATGATGTTTTTGCAAAATTTTCATGATTATGTTTCCATAAATCATGTGCTTTTTATTTCTCCACATGTGCCGTAAGATAATCCTAGGCAAGTCTAGTTGTTTTTGCAACTTCATCCCCAGAACAATGATTGCTTCCTCTTTAGAAATGGAAGTAGGACTTCCTTTCTTTGGTAATATGCACTCGATAACAATCTTGTGCAGCAACCTTATCAACAACTCGAATTCAGAAATGAAAATATCTTTGGCATGAAACTTTCCAATGCCATCATTCAAGAGTTGCATAGATTCATTTCTACCTAAGGTTATCAGCTCGTGATCATCCCCATGATCTAACAGACCTAAACAATCAATCAGCATCTTTCTATTGACCACGATCCTTTTTCCTCCAACTTTCGAGATCAACAATGTCTCATTTTCAAATTTCAGATTCTTGTAAAATTCTTCAACTAATTCTCCAATTATATCAATGCGTAAATCACACAACCCTTTAGCTCCTATTCTGTCTAGCCAAAAACCAGCATAAAATCCTTTCTTTTCAAAGAATTGGAAATCGATAAAAGAACAAGGGTGGATTTTGGATTTAACCAACCTGACAGGTTTTAGGGTTTCCTCCTTCTGTTTATTTCCCCTTTTTGATACCTTCTTAGGGTCAGCTTTCTTTTTCTGAAAAGACGGAGAGGGTGAGGTAGATTCAGAGCTTGCTTTCGCACTCTCTGATTTTGCGTCTGAATCAGCTTCTGATTCAGCATCCGATTCTGAACCACTTTCGTTATCAACTTCCTTTTCCTTAGTGGATTCAGAAGCGAGTTCCTCAGATGAACTCTTTTCCTCAGTCACTTCTTTTTCAGTATCCTTTGCCAAAGAAGGATCTTGAGATGCTTTAGACCTTATCGCGGTTGCCTTTGGTGTTGTTTCAACATGAACACCCTTAGATGATTTCGAACTGTGTTGAGAGTCAGAATCCACAGAGATTTCAACGGGGGTTTTAGATGGTTTAGATTTGAAACCCTTGGATTGAATTCGGAAGATTTTCTTGGAGCCATATGTTGAAAAAAACGTGAGGGTTTGAACAACACACGAGAGGATTTTGCAGATTGAGAGAGAAAAGATAAATTTTGAAATGGAAGGAGAGAGAAAAATCGATGGTTAAAAATTGCACGATGCACAAGATCAGTTATTAATTCTGTTTAGATTTCCAACAGAAAACAAAATATCTTTTATTCATCCTCTTTAATCGTGTAATCCTCTTTATCACGAATTTATGTTTCCAACATAAAGAATCTGTAAATTGAGACTACTTGAGTATAAGAAAATGAATCTAATGAAATTTCTGATCGAGCAATTAATGCAAAATAAATATCAGAAATTACAAAGGATTACATATTCCTATTTCATTACGAATAAATTCAAATCGAGATTTTTCAAGGGGTTTTGTAAAAATGTCAGCTAATTGTCTTTCTGTAGGGACAAAATTAATACTAATATTGCCAATATTTACATGATCCCTTATGAAATGATGTCTTATTTCAATATGTTTTGTTCTTGAATGTTGAACTGGATTTTTGGTTAAATTAATTGCACTAGTATTATCACATTTTATTGGTACATTTTTGCAATTAATTCCATAATCATTCAATTGTTGTTTTATCCATAAGATTTGAGCACAGCAATTTCCAATTGAAATATATTCTGCCTCAGCTGTTGAAAGAGCTACAGAATTTTGTTTCTTTGAAGACCAAGATATTAATTTATCTCCTAAAAATTGACATGTACCTGAAGTACTTTTTCTATCTACTTTACATCCTGCATAATCTGCATCTGAATATCCTAGTAATTCAAAATTTTTATTCTTTGGAAACCAAATGCCTATCTTAGATGTACAAGAAATGTACTTAAAGATTCTTTTAACTGTTTTTAAATGTAATTCAGTAGGTGCACTTTGAAATCTAGCACATAAGCATACAGCAAACAATATATCAGGTCTAGAAGCTGTAAGATATAATAAAGAACCAATTAAGCTTCTATATAACTTTTCATTTACCTTTTTCCCTTTAGAATCAAGATCTAACCTTGTAGTTGTGCTCATTGGAGTTGCAGCTCCTTTACAATTCTCAAAACCAAACTTCTTCACTATTTGTTTTGTATATTTCTCTTGATGGATAAAAATTCCATCTTTTGTTTGCTTAATTTGCAAACCAAGAAAGAAATTTAGCTCTCCCATCATGGACATCTCAAATTCAGCCTGCATCATACTAGAGAATTCTTTGCAATATTTCTCATTAGTTGATCCAAAAATGATATCATCAACATAAATTTGAACAATCAGAATATCTTGTTCAAAATGTTTTAAGAACAAAGTTGTATCCACTTTTCCTCTTGAAAAACCATTTGAGATCAAAAATTCACTTAATCTTTCATACCAAGCTCTAGGAGCTTGTTTAAGACCATATAACGCTTTTCTTAGCTTAAATACATAATCTTCTTTTGATGGATCTTCAAATCCAGGTGGTTGATGTACATAAACTTCCTCTTTAATATAACCATTTAAAAAAGCACTTTTAACATCCATTTGGAATAATTTAAAATCTTTGTAACATGCAAAAGCAAGTAATAATCTAATTGCTTCAAGTCTAGCTACAGGTGCATATGTTTCATCATAATCTATTCCTTTTTCTTGTGAATATCCTTTAGCTACAAGTCTAGTTTCTGAGTCAGAAGAAAACTCAGAAACTCCTTCAGAAGCTATTTCAGAAGGTATTTCAGAAAGTAGCAGAAACTGGAGGTATGTATACTGCACATCCATCTGAGCAAATTATTGGTGATTTAAATACAGGAGTAAGAACTAGAAGTAGTTTACAAGAATTTGAAAGTCATTTTGCTTTAATATCAGAAATTGAACCTAGTAATATTGATGAAGCATTAATGATAATAATTGGATTGAAGCAATGCAAGAAGAACTTAATCAATTCCAAAGAAATCAAGTATGGAATTTAGTACGTGTCCTAAGGATAAATCAATAATAGGCACAAATGGGTTTTTTAAAAACAAACTTGATGAAAATGGAAAAATAGTCAGAAACAAAGCTAGACTTGTAACCCCGAAAAATTTAAATATAATTTCAAGATGAACTTCGAAAATAAACCCTAAAAATCACTCCAAATTAAAACGAAATTTCAACTAGTCCAAAAACACGAGCGAATCCAGAAATTTCCAAAACTTGAGAAAAATAAGAATCCTTAAAAATAAAATAAGAACTCAACATACTTCAATTCCAAAACCATTACGTACGACAAACTCTATACGTAACCCCGACTTATAAAAAATGGGTAATATAGAACCCCAAAAATCAAATTATTAAAAAGTAAATAACGATTAACTTTCGGAAATGAAACCCAATCCAAGAATTCCGAAAAATGTTAAAAGATATTAAATACTTACAAAAATAAAATGTAAAATAAATTTCTCAAATTAAATACGTTGTATAAACATAAAATATCAGTTTCCAAATTATTAAAGATCTAAACCGGAAAACCACCCGAAAACCCTAATCGGAATGCAATAGCCTAAGTCCGGCAACTTAGTGCCCCTAACCCAGAGACCGAGGCATAGCTAATAGTAAATATGTAGCTCATAGTAATATGAGTTTGTTTAAAAATATCAGATTGGTAAATTTTTGACCTATTTCGAACCCGTTCGGATACAGATTCGAAAAGCGTGTCTCGAGACTCGAGATATAAAAAATATACCAATAGTACCGTTAGACTCGTAATTTCATGGGATTTCTAAATATATCAGTTATATAATTTTTCGGGTTATAAAAGTTACAGTTATAACCTTTTTATCGTATTTCCATTATTACCGGTAATTGATCAGTCTTTTGCACTATTCATTTTATTTCATTACAAAATTTTATTATTCTTATAAAGCTTTATATTTTTAGATAAATATTTTATATGTTATAGAAAATTTTGTTTTTCTAAAATTTAGTTCGTTTCGGTCTTTACGGGATCAGATTCTATTTAAGACCCGATACTAAAAATAAAATAAAATAATTTAATAATTGAAAAATATTTTAAAAATATTTTTATTTCATAAAATAATTTTTTAGAATTTTTCGGGTTATAAAAGTATTATTTATAGCCCATATTCGTGTATTTTGATCATACGGTAACATATTTGTTAAAATACTAAAATAATTCAATAATTATTTAATTTTAATATGAAAAATCTGATACAAATTTTGGAATAAATTTTCCAATTTTATTTTATTTTAATTTATTTTATTAATAAAGTACTTTTACAACTCATCTTCAAGTACACCTTACACATATCACTTCATATTCACTTCAATCTTTCTACACATTATCCCATAATTGATGGCAGATTTTTGACCCTGTTTATGGCTTCCATTGTCCTTTATTTACTCCATTTTGACCAATTTAATTATATTCTACTCCTTCTTAAGAAAGCTACATAATACATTTATGACACAAATCAATTTCAAGTCAAAATTCAAATAAATTCTTCTCTCTCCCTCCCACATAATTCACCTGCAGCATGGGTAATATTTGGCTGCCTTGTTTTATTTTTTTCTCTTCTTTCATTCATTAAAACACTCATTTTCTCTCACTCCTTCATTTATTCACTTTCCCTCTTTCATTCTTTAACCTTTTCTCTCTCTATTTCCTCTCTTTTCTTCTTCTTCTTGTTCTTGTTTCTTCAAGAACCAAGCTGCCCCCACATCTTCCATTAGCTTCCATCCATTTCTTGAAGATTTCTAAGCAAATCTTCATCTCAAAGCCTCCATAGGTGATATAGGTAAAGTGTAATGAAGGTTTCATGCATCAAATGACCTTCCATAAGCTTAAAAGCTTAGGATGATGATGCCAAAAATGAAATCTTTCTCTTCTCCACTTTTATTATCTTGTATTTCAATTATTTTCTTATTTAAAGTTGATATATTTTGTAGATCTAAATTTTTGTAGCTTTGATTTTGTTTATGCCATGGATCTTGTCATTTAAGCTGTTATATTTGTTATTTCTTATGATTTATACATAGATCCATCATCCACATGTGTTCATGCATTTAAAACTAGTTTAGAAAACTAGATCTAGACTTTTGAGTTCATAAAATGCATTAGACTTTGTTTTATGTTCATGGATGACTTGTAGTAGCATGATGATAGTAGGAATGTTGTAGGAAACTCAAGATCTATTTTATTTTCAACAAAAACAACTTTTGAAAATTCGGATGAAAATGGAACCATATTTAGAAAAGTGGTTTTTCAACTTCAAAATGTATATTTTCATTTAAAATGAAGGGCTCTTAGGATAGGATATGAAAGGAATGGATTTTCATAAGTTTAGATAGATTTTATCAAGAGATATGTCCAAAAATGAATTTTGTAAATTCGGATCCCAATCAAAACCAATTTTTAGAACCCATGTATCAACTCCAAAACTCATGTTTTATGTGAAAAATGAAGTATATAGGTAATAGATATCATTAAGCAATGATTTTTACAAGTTAAAATGAGTTTAGGCATGAGTAAGATGTTAAACAAGTAATGGAATTAAAATGAAAAATTTTGAGTTAGTGATCAATTGCCAAATTCGTAATTTGAGATGATGCATAAGTAATCACTTAGTATTTGAGCTCAGATTGCAAGTTTTATGTGTTAAATGAAGTCCTTAGGTAATTGATATAGTAAAGCCTTAAATTTTAATGCTTTAAACAAGTTTTCTCCAAATGAATCATTCAAAAAGTGGATTTTCTAAAATTTGGATTTTTGGGTAAATTATATTGGAAAACATATCTACAAAGTGTAAAATGGGAATTTTTATGTAGAAATGAAGGTCATAAGTAATATATATAATGAAGAGTCAATTTTAACAAAAATAATTATATTTTCTTAAGTAATAAATCCAAAACAAATGGAAATGATCAAAGTTAGAAAACTAGATTTTCTAAAAGTAGTTATAATTGAAGTCTTGCAAAATAAGGAGTTCCAAATTTCCTTTTACCAAAAAAATCATCAAGATCATGCATACATGAAACTCATTTCATGCCATTCATGTTAGGAAATCACTCATATTGCATGTATAGCTAATTTATATAGTAGGAACATTACAAACATTTACAAAACGATTTTTTCGGAAGTTGAAATAGCTACTGCCCTAATCTGATCCAAACTTTTCGAAGCTTCAAAGTTTTCAAAACTTGACATAATATTAGAAATAGATAGATCTTTCGAATAGATAGAAATCGATATATAATTTGCGAGATTCCGAGTTGAAATGACCAAGTTATGGCCGTTTTAAGTTAGAATTCCCGCTTAGGACGTGAATTGCGAATTTGATAGTTTGAATGAGATAGTTTGGATTAGTTAAGTGATGAAATACTTATTAGAGTATTTCTTCCTTTTTAGGAGATCCTGAGATCGACGATTCCCTACCACCGGATTATTATTACTTGAAGGCCGGTGATCCAATGGCCGAGTGAGTTTCCTTCTTGTTTTGTTACCTTGATTGTGATTGTAGTTAGTTGCATTAGAATTATAGGAACAAGATAAAAATCGATATAAATGGGGATGGGATATATGATGAGACTGTGATGAATGTATGCCAAAGAATACTAAAGTATATCGAAACCACGATTTGATTTGATAAATGCACCGTTCATATTATTTCTGTTATATGTGTGATATTGGTTGGTCACTCTAAAGAATGTATAAATATTTTTGAGCTAAGTAAAAATTTAAATTGGTCATGCATCGCATCGGACATATTGCATTTGGTAGCATGCTACTCCTACGCAGGTCGATCAGTATGGTCCGTGGATGACTCGTTTGGATAACGAACCCGGTGCCAGAGCTCATTCAGGGGTACAAGGCGCATGTGGATGCATTCTTGGATGAGCCTAGCCGAGTTGAGTGCTAAGAGTCGAGGGCTTGGGACTAGATGCGGTCGTGTAGACTCAATACCATTCCTAACCCAAGATACGGAGGGCGTAATCCATTCTGTTGTGTGGTTCCGGATGCCCATGCATAATTGCTTGCTCACGTGTTTGTTCATGCATAGCATATGAATAATTATAACTTGTTTTGTTATGGTACGGAATTAAGGAATTCTCACTAAGCTAGTGTTAGCGTATACCCTAAAGTTGTTTAAATGAGCAGGTTATTTCAAGAGTGCAAAGTGGACCGAATTGGTGGAGACCGGGAATGACTCCGGGATTTCGGCAAAGAACACGAATGTTTTGAAGTTACCAGATAGTTTTTTAATTGCTTGTAATAGTTTTGCGTAGTAAATCTTTTGATGAAGTGTAATTGAAGTTTAATGGTTTGTATATGAATGTATAGTGATTTGTATTATGAAGTATAGTAAATTTGTATTTCCTTTACATTGTCACAAGCTATATCAACGTAAATGTATTACTCCGATGAGTCTCCTCCATGTGTTAGACGCCTTGTACATAGTATGGAAACCTTCGCGTGATGAGGTGGTCATTCTCAGGCTTAATATTGTGTACGGGCGGATTGCCATGTTTAGGGTACCCTTCGGGGCGTGACAGTTTAGTTGGTATCAGAGCGACAAGTTTTGGGAATTAGGTGGAAAGACTTAAGGAATAGAATGTTAAGAATACGATCTTAGGAATGGATAGATAGTGTTAGATAAGCCTTAAGTAAAGAGAAGAAACTAGATTTAGCTGCCTGACCTTTAAGATGTGACTTTCGATTTTTAAGGATTTGAATTCCGTCTTGGAGTCTTTTGGAGAACATTGAAACAGATACATGAGGTGGGAAGATTGAAAATATTTGATGGATGATCGAATCTATTCTAGCAACTGCAAAGTACAAGAATAAGTAACCCTACCCGACCTTTGGTTTAAACCGATAATAGATATGGTAGATTTCCCCTTTAACCTAGGAGACCGCTAGGTGGGAAGGATTAATTGCATGCTTTCACTGTTTTTCTAAATAAACGAGTTTAAAGAAAATAAAAAGTTATAACTCTTTTTCTAAAACATAAGCAGCTTGTGAGTAGTATAATTAGGCTAATGTGACCGTTTCGTCTTGTTTCTAGGAGACTACTTGAGGAGAACATGCAACAGTCAACTAACCTTCCCGATGAACAACAAGTGAGAGACACTCCACCACCACAAGATCCAATGCAACAAGTCATAGACCTTTTAGGGTGTTTGGTGGATACACAAAAGCTCCTCTTACAACAAACGCTTATTAGGAATGTGCCGGTTCAGGTGGAAGGACCCCACCAAGTGACAATGCAAGGAATTGAAACTCCTTCTGCTATGGCTAGTCCAAGCTCCAAAGTCAGAAGGTATAAGACAACTAGCCTAACGGTTAAGAATGAACCTTTTAAGAGGCGTAAGATCAATTGTTAGAAGTGCAAGGAAAGTCATTATCCAAGACAGTGTCCACAGCTAAAGCACAGGTGTTACCTCTGTGGAGATCCCGAGCATAAAATTATGGATTTTCCAAGAAAGAAAACCCTAAAGTGCTTCATCTGCAAGTAGCCAGGACACCGGGCGAGTAGATGCCCCCAGAAGAATTAACAACTGAACAGCTGCCCTTGTTTGGAAGAAGTCAGTCTCCTAAGAATATCAATAGATCTCTCGTGTTGAGCGTTAGGAGCAAATAACTTCTTGGAAAGAACAGAAATGTTTTGAAAATGTAAACCAATGTTGTAGTTATCATCTAGTTCAGAATTAATTCTAATGTATGTTTTGCATCCTTCTTGAACTTTTGTAATGAAGTTTACATCTTCTCTTGATTTCATGCATTTCGTTTGAATATTATGAAGTTCCTATTGTTGATTTTATTTTAGTGGAATTTCAATGTTTCTTTTATATGCTTTCATTTCCGCATTTCCATATTCTGTATTTCCAATAAGTTCTTTAAGCTTCTTTTACGCTTAAGACGTAAAAAGATTTAGAATTTTCACATGAGCTTAATAAAATTGTAGGAGATATACCCAACACAACAGAACCGTCATGACTCCTTTAGGACCCCAGCACCAAGCGATACCCGATCCACCTAACCAAGGGGGAAATGCTTCAATAGAGATTGAACGGCTTACTGTCAGATAAGAAGCTACATGCAACAGACTCAAGTCAGTTCAACGTCTACACCTGTGAGGATATGAGCAAGATAGATGCAATGAACCCCATCACCTCAATACCACCAAGCCTCTTATCATGCTTATAAAGTGTAACCAGTTTCGACGGGAGTCTTGGAAAACCAGATGAGGCAGAGGATTGGTTGGCACATATGAGAGGTCCTTTAATGCTTTTGAAGTATCACACTGTTTGAGAGTCAATTATGGAACCTATATGCTCCGCTACATGCCCGAGTAATGGTGGGAATCTAAGGAAAGAGATGTTGTGCCTCCAGTTACATGGGAGATGTTTAAATATGAGTTTTTGGACAAATATTTCCCCATGAGCTTAAGAGTCTAGTACAGTGTAGATTTTCTCAATATCTCACAAGGAGATCGTAGTGTGGAACAATATGAAACCGAGTTCAGTAGTTTGTTACAATATGCTCGGAATCATATAAACAAGTGAGGACTCAAAAGACAAGTGTTTCTGAATGGTTTGAAAGAAGATCTTCGGACTCGATGGAGGAATTTGATATCAGAGTTATCAAGGATTGCTAGAAAGAGCACGGATAATAGAAAATGCTCAAAGGAGGAGGCATGAAAAAAGTAATAAGGAATGAGTTCTATGCTGCAATGACCCCGAGTCAAAATATCAGAACACTTCCCTTGGATGATGACCCAAACAAGGAAGAAGACTAATATTGGATAAGCTACAATGTTGGAAATGTAAGGGAGCATTACCCTATACGGTGCCACGACTTCAATCCAGTGCTACCTCTGTGGGGACCCCAGTCACAAAGTTGAGAAGTGTCCAAAAGACGACCAACGCATGCTTTTTTGCTCAAAAACGGGACATTTGGCTAAACATGCCCTGAACGGGATAATTGCATGTTGTTCACGGATCAACCAAGAAGAAGAGGAAGAGATATAATAGGAAAAAGCACAAAGGAAAAAGGATTGAGGTTCTTCAAGAACATCTACATCCGGAAATCTAGTCCACAACCCTCACACATATGTAGCTTATGAATAAGCTAGTGATGAGGAGCTAGAATCCTTTGCCATGGAAGGAAGCGAGGATCAAAGATGCAACTCGGTATCAGGTTAGCGCTATATTTAGAATACTGCATTTCTTTCCTGCCATAGAATCAAGGAGATAGGTTGTTAGAAATACCTAGGATTAAGTGGCTAGACTAAAAATAGGAAAGCCCAAGACTATTAAAAGCTAGAATGAGCCAATGATGGAAATAAAACAAACTTGATTATTTAACGAATTCCAAGACAATCCTCATACAACTTCTTGTAAAAAAGGACTTTGAAAGATCGAAAATCTATGACGATCGCTACACAAAAGTTAAACTTCAGTAATCAAATCTCAATTACCAAACTCCATAGATCTTCACGAGTAAATTGATACAATAAAGCAATGAGCTCTTGATTCAACCCCATCAAAGATGATCACAATGATAAGAATATAAAACGATGATGACTGTATTGTTTAAGGAAATATGAATCATAAGCGCGATATTGTATATACAGCACATAAATGGAGAAGCGAATCCACAACCTTCGTTGGTAAAAGTAATCGAGTCATGAAATGTTGTATGGTCGTGAGTCGCCTGTGTCGGTCAAGTCGAGTCGTCTGTGGTTTCGAGTCATGTCCGTGTCGTTTTCCAAAAGAGTCATGTAAGTGAAGGTTGGAATCGCTAAGCCAATTCTTTATAAAAATGTATGTGCTAATTTCGTAAAATATCGATCATACAAAATTTGAAATGATACAAACCAAAGCATAACCGATGCTAGAAAATATAACTAAATTTCGTAATCTTTTCTAGACAAACGATATACATTTAACAAGTTTTGGGACAAACTTTCTTTAAGGTGGGGAGGATGTAAGCCCCGAAAAAATTTCAATAAATAATTTCAAGATGAACTTCGAAAATAAACCCTAAAAATCACTCCAAATTAAAACGAATTTCAACTAGCCAAAAACCACGAGCGAATCCAGAAATTTCCAAAATTGAGAAAAATAAGAATTCCTTAAAAATAAAATAAGAACTCAACATACTTCAATTCCAAAACCTACGTACGAAAACTATTTCGTAACCCCGACTTATAAAAAATGGGTAATATAGAACCCCAAAAATCAAATTATTAAAAAGTAAATAACGATTAACTTTCGGAAATGAACCAATCAAGAATTCCGAAAAGTTAAAAGATATTAAATACTTACAAAAATAAAATGTAAAATAAATTCTCAAATTAAATACGTTGATAAAATAAATACAGTTTCCAAATTAGTAAAGATCTAAACGGAAACCACCGGAAACCCTAATCGGAATGCAATAGCCTAAGTCCGGCAACTTAGTGCCCCTAACCTAGAGACCGAGGCGTAGCTAAATATGTAGAATAGCTTCATGTAATATGAGTTTGTTTAAAAATATCAGATGGTAAATTTTTGACCTTTCGAATTCGTTCGGATACAGATTTCGAAAGCGTGTCCGAGATCGAGATATATATACAATTGTACCGTTAGACTCGTAATTTCATGGGATTTCTAAATATATCAGTTATATAATTTTTCGGGTTATAAAGTTACAGTATAACATTTTTTCGTATTTTCCATTATTACCGATAATTGATCAGTCTTTTACACTATTCATTTTATTTCATTACAAAATTTATTATTCTTAAAGAACTTATTTTTTTAGATAAATATTTTATATGTTATAGAAATTTTATTTTTCTAAAATTTAGTTCGTTCGGGTCTTTACAGGATCAGATTCTGTTTAAGACCCGATACTAAAAATAAAATAAATTAATTTAATAATTGAAAAATATTTTAAAAATTTTTTATTTTCAAAATAATTTTTAGAATTTTCGGGTTATAAAGTATTATTTATAGCCCATATTCGTGTATTTGATCATACCGGTAACATATTTGTTAAAATACTAATAATTCAAATAATTATTTAATTTTAAATATAAAAATCTGATACAAATATTTGAATAAATTTTCTAATTTTATTTTATTTTAATTTATTTTATTATAAAGTACTTTTACAACTCATACCTTCAAGTACACCTTAACATATCACTTCTTTTC